>SZWC01011727.1:12097-35509 GCA_023375785.1 Penium margaritaceum
GCACGCATGTACGCATGCACGCACGCACACACGCGCGCACACACACACACACACACACACACACACACACACACACACACACACACACACACACACACACACATACACATGTACGCACGTACGCACGCATGCATGCATGCACGCATGCATGCACGCACGCACACACGCAGGCACGCACGCACAAACTCACACAAGTAGCCACACACGTACGTACGCACACATGCACGCACGCACGCACGCATGCACGAACACACGGAGGTATGAAGGCAGGCGGGAATGAGGGCACGCACGCATGAAGGCACACACACAAGCTCGCACGCACGCACACGCACACGCATGCACGCATGCAGGCACACAACCACGCACGCACACCTGCACGCACACACGCATGCACACACGTAGGCACGCACACACTCGCGCGCGCACACACGTCCGAACGCACGCACGTTCACATGTACACACGCATGTATACATGCACACTTGCAAACAGATGCACACACACACACACACACACACACACACACACATGCACAAATACACAAAAATATACACACACATAGATCCCCCCTCCCCCCTCCACACACATACATGTCTATGGAGGAGGGTAAATCAACATGGTTCGCATGGAAATCAAGTAGCCTTCAAAATCAATAAAACGCTTGACTTCTACGGCATTCTTGCTGGCCTCACTCTTGTTGCCAGGGCCACTTGGATAGCACATGGCTTGTGCCAATGGACCAGCCACTAGCTCTTTGAAACATATCATGAACGGTGATTCTTGCAAAAATGCGCACTTGGTGGCATGCCAACATGCAATTTAGGATGGTGTGGGTTTTTTTGCATGCATTGTTTATTGTGTTGTTGCTTTAGGCTAGTTTCCGGGTGTTGGTCTTGCTGAGGTCATGCTGCTAGATTTTTTCGACAACAACCGCTCTCAGATTTATTCCGACAAGGTCTGGCTCGACCCCAGGGGTGGTGGTGGCCACACCTCGTGTGTGATGCACGAGGTGGGGCACGTTTACCGGAAAAAGACCTCGCTCCACCCAACCATTATCCAACACTCGTGTCTCAAATTTTCTAATTGAGCGTGCAACACATCCATGGCGTCTCCCTCTCAGTCTCTCCCTCGCTCTATCTCCTCGCACCATGTCACTAACTACTAGCATGAAAGCATTGTGAGTGATGAGCTGATCGTCTAGTCCTCCCCGTTGCTCTTGAAGTGGAGGGGTGCCAATCCTTGGGACTCGGTTGTCACCATTCTTGACCACGGCCCGCCAAGGTGTGCGTGCCAACTAAATCAGCACATGACATGTGCTGTCGCATTCTCCTACACTATTGCTTTTGTGCAATGTGCGCCAAATGTACGTGCACACTAGCTGTCTAAGCCCCATCCGCCTTGCACGTCACGACCACATAGCCCATGATGAAGTCACGAGAGGCGAAGTACTGGGAGGGGTCTTTGCTGAGCGGGCCTCCTAACCTTCACGGCACCTACTCTCCTCTCTTTTTGAGAATTCGACCTTTCTTGGCCGTCCATCCTCCAATTGTAACTTTATTCTACTGGCGGTCATTGGTGCAGATACGGCAGCCGCCTTTGCTCTCCCAACAGGGCCAGCAGACACAACTGCCTCTGGTTTCCCAGCTGCCATCTTTGCGGACTCAGTCGCCGCCTCCTCCATCTTGGTAGCTGTTGTCCTTGACCCAGCCATTGCCTCCGACCTCACAACAGCTGCAGCAGCCACAATTTCCTCCGGCTCCACCCTGACCTTTACCATAGCAACTATAACGGCCGCTTCCCTCGTACTCAACACTACCATCCAGTGGCCGTGGTTGAGTAGGGTCCTGCCTATGCATCTCCATCGGTGGAAGTAGTCAATGCCGCCTCTTGAATCGTCCCTACATCTTCAACAACAACCATAGCAGCAGTAGCACCAATGCCACCACAGTAGCTGCCGCTGGCACATTCGCAACCGGCCTCAATTGCTACCGTGTGCATCTTTCTGCTGCACGTATGCTACAGTGCGACCCTCCCTTGATAAGAGTGTCGTCATTGGTGCCACTACTTTGGCGTTGCAACCAGGGACTCGACGAATCAAGTCTCCATCTGACGAGGAGGAGGCCGCCGTCAGTGAATCCTACGTGACAAGGTGGGAGGAGGAACAGCAACGAGATGACAAACGTGAGTATTGGTGTCATTGCCACATGCACATGCCTCGTGAGTACAACTCAGACGAGGCCACTAAAGAGTACAAAGCCGAAGAGGAGAAAATCGACAGCCAGGTGTGCACGATCAATGACATCCCAACCGTCTGCTTCGGCGACATCCCTGGTATGCGTGGACCATCGATTTGAGCTCCCTCTACCTCTAGGATTCCTCTTGTTGGTGGCGCACAACCACCAGGATACTCTGAGTCGTAGTCACAGTCACAAAAGTCGCAAAACCGTAAGCAAAGGTACGCATATCAGTTATCCTAAAACAAATGGCCCAAATATATAAGGTAGAAGAAGCAGCTATGGGGTACATTAGCTGTACAAGCAAGAGTGAATGCTGCAAGAAGAAAGCTTGTACGGAGACCCTTTCTTCCCACTATTATTCATTATCAAGCCTTTGATGCATTGGTGATATTGTTTTATTTGTAGTCCATGAGAGATGCTGTCTGGCTGATCTACATGAGTCTCCACCAAAATACAAATGACCTCCACGTGCAGAGTACTTCACAGGCAATGCAGATCCTGGTGCGTACGGTGTTGGAGGAGCTGGTTTCACTTGATCTTTGGCGATATTGGAGATGACCCAAGAAGCACATGGGACCTGAACCTGGCACTCCTCCTAAACAAAACCAGCATGACGAAAGCTCAGCATATGGCTATGTTGAACACACTTCGGCATGGAGAGATGAAGCTCATAGTATGGTCTTTGTGATCGGCATGGAGAATCTACAGCCGTTAGGAGAAGGAAGTGCCAAAAGGATATAGAGGTGACAGTGGTGCCATGAACAAAAGAACACCCTTCTGTCCCAACTCCTCTCATCTAGGATCCGAACTATCTTGTATCAGTACCGCTCCTTAAGGCTAGTGAGCAATGTATGTGAAAAGAGAGCCTTTTCCATAGAGTAACGAACACTAAACCACCACTTGCACATCATCATGCAAGGTGAGAATGCTGGAATAAAATGAAAGTCCTATGGAGGAATAGTTTGTTCACATGTGTCTAAACGAGAAACAAGCTCACATTTATTGGTTACCCGACTATAAGGTGCAAAAGTGTGAATTTGGTCAACAACCTTGATTTGTGCAAGCATTTTGGCGGTCCATCAAGCGTTGTACTAACCCATCAACCTACTGGAATTCACTTTCCTCCGACTCGGTCTGGACCGCCCTCTAACCTGGTTCGGATGCACGTACCCAAAAAGGTTGTGGTCTATCATTATGTTAAGCTTGTCGCAACGCTTCCTCTAATAGTGAACCATTAGCTCTAGTATGCTTCTCTTGAAGCATGCTTCTCTTGATTATGTTAAAAAACAAAGAGGGAGAGATACAAGTTGGCAAAGTGAATGCCTGTAGAGGGGGTTTCACCTCATATGATGTGGAAATTTTAGCAACCAACGTATGTCTTGTTGGGCATGGAAGGATTAAATGGGAGCATAGCTGAACATTAAAAAAAAGGGTCTTCTTCTTCACTCCAAAAATTACGAAATGCATGCCGAAGCACCACACTGATGGACCTTTCAAATATCGAAGGTAATGAGAAAAGTTTTCAAAAAGATTGTTCTTGAAGGCTCCCTTGAAATAAACATTAAAACAACCTTCATACTGTTCATGGATCATGTTGAAGGACATATAATGTGAGTTTAGGAAACGTAGAGAAAAGCATAGGTGTAGGTGAGGTAAATGTAGGCGCAAGTGGGCATGTTATAGGTGCTTAAGCAACTTTATGCAATGCATGTGCTTGTTTAGTTTATCCAAGTGTTTGTGTAGCTTCAAGCATAAGCGATGCATGTGCGCCAAGTGCACATAATGCGAGTGATATGGATACATCCGTAGACACATATGGTGAATTTAATGGTGGTGACTTTGGTTTTCGCATGGCCACATAGCCTAGTGCAAAAACGAGAGGGTCAAGATAAAAAGGAATGTGTATGGGTTAATTTAGTTCAAGGAAAAGTATCTCATGCACCTATGTATCCCAATTTGTGGGAGCCGACACTCATGGAAGCTTGTGCAAGCTACAAAGAGATGATGCAAGAGAAAAAACAATGTCTAGGTATAAGAAGAAACCACATTCGAAGAATAAAAGATACAAGTATGGTTTAGGATCCAAGACCGTCACGCCTTTAACTTTGGTGCCATATTGGCTAAGGTGCACATACTTCCTCGAGGGAAGGGTTTGGTCGTTTTATATTCTTACTAAGGCGAGTCCTGTTGGAAGAAACCATCCTTATTCATAGTCCAAAGTGGGGTTTTTTAGAGACATACCATTGAAATACCATGTGCTTCTACAAAATTCAAAACATTGGCCCTTGTTTGTAGATGAATGGTGACATATCTCTAATTTCCCCTAAACATAGCTTCATTACAAATGTCGTGATGACTCCATGTCGCATCCATACAATGTTTCAATGCTCACATCATAATCTTCGTGAAAAAATAAAAAATCCCTCTTTCACGAGGCTTTGTGCTTATTTGAGGTAGGAGTTTGCATGCATGCACACGTGCGCGCACGCACGCACACACACACACACACACACACACACACACACACACACACACACACACACACACACACACACTCACACACACAAGCTTGGATACATGAATTTTAAGGAAATAAGATAGTTTTATTCTTGTTTTCATGTTAAAAAATTTCATCCACAATTGGCCTTGAGCTATCATTCAATCCAAAATCTTCTCCCTTGATTATCAAGAATGTTGTGAGCAAAAGGACACGTCATTTACACCAAATCATAACATAAATTTCAAACTTTTTCTGAGAAGCTGTGTTAATAACTACATTTTTTTCTAAACATCTTAAAACGACAAGGATTGCAACATAATTATTAAATTACGAAACATTACAAAAAATAGGCGTGCGGATGATTTTAGTAGCACAAAATGCGCATTCATATCCTTCCCAAACCTTCCTTTTCAAGTGATTGTTGGGTTAAGATCCTGATTACATTTTTACGAGGTAGCCATGGAGCATCAGTGGGTTTAGGTAAAGGTAAGAAATCATATTGTTTTAAGGGTCAATTACTTCGTAAGTGACGAGTGAGAATGTTAATTGTCTTTGCTGATTCGACTCGTAACTTATTTGCAATATTGTTCCCTCACAAAACTTGTTTGCAATAATTTGCCTCAATCTCCGCAAGGTGTTTTTGGAGATGATTTTAAAAAATTCCTTCTAAGCTCGAAATTTTTTAGGTATCACCTAGTTCGAAACGTTGTAATTTGGGATTTCTAGGTCTACATTGTAAGAAGAAACCATTTTGCACAGAAAACATACATCAATCTAGGCATATTATATATGAAGATTTTCTTCATTAGAATAAATATTCAGGTATCATGGTAAGTAGTTATTCTAGAATTAAATGAATAACAATTGAAGTTCAATTGTTTTCATTGCATTATAAATGTAGGGAAGGTTAATTGATTTTAAAAATTTAAAATAAAATGTAAGAATAAAGTAAAAAAATGAAAAAGTTACTATTTTAAAAACCATTAATGTAATTTCCACACCAAAATTTGAATCCAAATTGAATATTTCATAATTATTTTTTATTTAAATCAATATTAAAGGGATATTGTTTCTTGAATTATTTCATATCGTACTTTTATATATTCTGAGAAAATTACCGTTTAACTTCTTTCTATGTATATGGATTAAAAAATTTAATAGGATTAAATTATTGGATACTATAATTTATAATATAGTAATGTGTTAAATATAAAATCAATGCTTATTCATGGATAATGTTTTATTCTAGATGAAAATAGATTGATTTTTTTATCAAATTTCCTTACGAAAATAACTTTATGTATCTCCATAAATTGTATCGTCTATCCAACATTCAAAAACAGTATATTGTGATTTCTATGCATAATAATAAAAAAGTATTTAGAAAGTATGTTTTTTATTTATCAATTTTAAATTTAAATAATATTTTGCAGGATTAATTTTTTATTCATTACAAAAAATAATATCATTGCTATTAATTATGGATATTTTGTGAAATTAATGGAATTTTAGAAAATAATTTTAGTAAAGGTGGATTAATATAGGTAGTTTAAGTTTAATTTAAGTAATAGTTAAAAAGTTTACTCATATATAATTAATGATCCGATATTAACTTCGAAAAATAGTAAGTTCTCAAAATTCAACATTGGATAAAGTATTTCTTTTCCGTGATTGAAATTTTAATGTTATATTGACAAAACGTTTTGTATACGTATTCAAATTATTACATATTTTTATCTTCGTAATTTTGATCAAAATATATATTTATAAATAACTGATTTTGGACAAATTTGGGCCTTAAAAATGCTTTAAAAGTTTGGCGTAAAATAGTTTTTCATTTTTAATATTATGTTTTATAATTCATGTTGTATTTGAAAAATCATGGGATATTCCCTAAAATTTACAACATAATCAAAAACATATCCTAATTTTAATTAATTTAGTCTTTTGATAACCAACTATTATGATGTGGGAATATTTGTTTGTGCTGAACGAAAGTTTCATATTTGATAGACGTAGATTAAAGTATGGTTTCTTTGCAAACGGTTTGTTTCGTACAATTTTGACATAAAAATCCACTATTAGAACGTTTGAGAGAAGAAAAGACCACCTCTATAATTTTGTGCACTGAATGATCCTCTGAATGAAGATTTCAAAATCATTGGCGAAAGGGCGGTTATGCGCGACGCCATAGCAGACTCGAGAAAATAGACCATCTATTGTAGACTCCCAGTATTTTCGTCGGATATCCGGTCACTTGCGACTTTAACAAAATATTTGTTTACACGTGCGAGTCACTTTCGGAGACAAATCTGCAAGCGTTGAAAGGGGACCTCCAAGGCCTCGCTAGCGCTAAGCCTGGGAGGTGCCAGAACGCTCATAAAACCCCAAACTGCCGCATGTCACGAGTGGGGTTTCTTGAAACTCTTTTCAATTCCCGATTTCGTGCTCAAAACCGGGTATATGGCGAAAATAGTACGATTCAACGCCCGTTCGGCGAAATTTATATTTTAATCTTGTAGCTGGTGTAACACATACGTGGACGTATGGCGGCGCGCAAATATCCCGCTGGCGGAAATACGTCGAGGAGATTGAGGCTACTTATCGTAAAGAAGTTCTGTGACGGACCGATATTGTAAATAAATGACGAGTGAAAACACCCAAGAGAATTAAAATTTCACTCGTCACTATCGAAATCGTTGACCCTTGTTTTAATCCATCCACCCGGAATTCAACTCTTGCTGCAGCCTTCCCTGCTGACGATAGCCATTTTGTAGCACGCATCATGCGTCGATTCCGACCCCTTCCAGCTCTCTTTTCCTTTGCAGCAAACGATGCAGTGGAGCACGCGCTGACAGTTCACACCAGCATGCTGCAATCATGGCGCCAGCTGTGAGGCTTGCGTCCTCGCACCGCGAGGCGTGCACAGGGGCGGAGCGCAAGACGTATGCTTCCTTCTCTTCTTGTTGCCGAAAAGTGTAGGTGTGTAGGGCTTGCTAACGTCACGCGGGACGTACATAGACGAGCGCGAACGTGTCGGATTGTTTTGTGAAAGACAAGTCCGTCCAGAGGAACAGACAAGTGCCAGCGTGCTGCCGGCGGGTTGACAGCGGAGTTCACATGTAGACAAAAACTTAGTACACTCCCTCTTTTCGACATCGCTGTCAAGGCTTAGAGAGGTGTTTTCCACGCAGATTCGACAACTTGACTATAAACATTTGAAAACGAACGAGGGTTGACTGCTGCGCAGTCGCAGTTGCTTTCAAGATGCTTTAAAGTTTTAGATGTAAAATTCATCCCCATCGTCCTGCGGTTCCAGCAACAAATCGAGATTTGCGCCCCTTCCCCCGTTCGCACTTTTCAAGGGAAAGCAGTTGCGACCAAGGTCGCACAGTCTTTGCAGTCGACTAAAGATCTTTTTTCATTTGGATTTTTAACCTCAATTCATGACTGCCGAAACAGCGACTATTCGGTGCGTTTTGCTGCGCGAGAACGAAAACACTCAATATCAGCAGCCAGCTGTCTAGTGTTGAATAAAAAGTAAAAGCAGGTTGCAACCCCTTACACAAGGAAAGTGATTGCCCGAGAAAACGGGAATCTCGTGCTTACCCACCGAGACATTCCAGTCGTACAAAGTTTCACTTCTCATCAGCCAGAAGAGAACGGTTTGCGCGACACCATAGCCTACTCGGGAAAATGGCCAGTCTCCTGTTGACGGATATCCTATCACCTTAGACTTGCACCAAATCATTTCTTTTTTTAGCGTGCAAAAAAGTTTGGGAGACTAGACTCACCATATGTTGAAAGGGAATCCCTCGAGCTCCACAACCGCGGGGCTCGGGAGGTCCCCAAACCTAAATAAAACCCACAAACCCCAAATGTGCTGCCAATCATTATTTTATTTGACGTTTTTGAGGTATTTGTTTTTGGGTACAAGACAATTAATATGAGGAAACGTCTGAGATGTGACTTACAAAATTGGAGCTGGTCGATGGTTTAGTCGTTCTAGCCCGAAGGGGGCGGGGTGTTGGATCCGTTTTCAAGCCGTCCAATCTTTGCCATCAACCACTGCCTTCGTCGTCAAGGTCTCCCCACACGATTTAAGGGTGCCTTTGGATAGACCCGCTTTGGCCACCACGAACGCGGTCCTGTACGATTCTAATGTTAAACGTCAACATTTATGGGCTAAAGGACAAATTTTGGTGAGCGTGTTCGAGAATGTGTTGATAATGTTGACTGTGTTGTCACTAAATCAATCAAAATACCGTGATTCAGGAGCAAGATTTTTCACCCTCCGAAAATGTCCCCGTGATGCATATGATGCAATGGAAACATGGCAAGAGCGTGTCATTTTTTGGTACTCCAAGAAACAGGGAGCAGTAGGGGATCCCTCATCAGAAGACATTTATGACATGGTAATGACTTGCTACGCGAGAGTCAACATAATATCTATTCTTCGCTCTTCCCTTGGACAATACACTCACTAGGTTGTCAACGAGTGTTACGCACGAGTAATATTTCCCGCACATTTCTGGTTACCAGTCAAGCACAAAAGTTATAAACTATCCATGTTCACAACCACTTAACCTTGAATGGTCGACAACCTTGGACGCGGTGATAAAAACTATCCATGTCTGGTTACCAGTCAAACACAAAAGTTATAAACTATCCATGTTCACAACCACTTAACCTTGAATGGTCGACAACCTTGGACGCGGTGATAGAAAAAAACAAAAATCATCGTGTGGCTTGGGAGGGAGCGATGCCGTTTTTTCCCATGGTGATTTTTTGGATAAAAATGTCAAAAAACGTGTTTTCCTATTCTAAGGGGTCTTCCAGCCCCACGCATGAACAAAGTTGCCAGTTGCAAAATCGTCCATCCTTTCTTTTGTCACCACAGCTATGCCCTAGGCCAACTACAAGGCAATTCACACAGTATGAAAACATGACAGATCTCTTGTTGTAAGGAATTTGCTTAGTGGTGGCCAAACATGTTGTAGCATAATTTCCCATTTTGGCTCTATAGTTTCAGAAGCCCATGATCCATTTCCAAAGGGATACGTTACATGATTGGGCACACATTCTTCATACCAAAAGATAGACAATTCATAGAAGTGGCAAGGATGGGTCATACCAATTTTAGTGACCTCGTCAACCTCCTTTTGTGAAGGAACCTCCTATTCAACACCAAAATAGATATTAGCATGGAACAACAACTCCTCATTTTCCTACCCATCATCAGCCACAAAGACAGATTTTAGGCAATGCAACAAACCTTTGAACATAGTGTCAAGACGGTCTATTGGATTTCCTATAGAGTCCTTGAAGCAATCCTGGGTTGATAGAGCACCTACATCCATCTACCCATCGTTCCAAAAGTATTGGGATGGACTGAGAGAGATGCAAATAGTGCTAGTGCATTCAAGGGTTGCCTTGGAGGTATTCATTGTACACACATTGAAGTTGTTGTGGTTGAGGGAGAGCAAGACAGATTTAAAGATCGAAAGACCACCATCTCGACGAATGTCATGGCCCCGGTCGGCTTTGGCGAGAGGCTTTGTCTTCGTCTGAGATGGTTGGGAGGGTTCAGGTTTATAACTCAAGAGTTATTTGGGATGTCTTGTCCAAGGAGATGACAATCCATGTGGGTTCTTACTCCCTAGTAGACTGAAGATACACCCTTACCTATGGCGTGCTACCGCCATATAGGAGCACTCGCTACCATTTCAAGGAATAGTAGAGGGGTCTACGACGCTCTCAAAATCCAGAAGAGTTGTTCATCACATAACACTCTCAGAAGAGGAGAATTGTGGAACATGCTTTTGGGTTCCTAAACGCAAGTTTTGAATCTTCAGGATAAAACAATGCTTCCTTGTCAATGATCGACGCAACACCATCTTTGCATGAAAAACTCTACACTACTTCATAGTGGAGCTCAACCGCCTTTACATTGGACCAAAGAATTATGATGATCTCATGATTATTATACGTGGGTCAGGTAGATGAGTGGACCAAACATAGATGTACGATCCTACTTTGTATAGCCCACAGTTGTCGGCATAATAGTCTTAAGAGCTAGAGGACTGTAGATGGAAAATTTCTTAGGCATTATTCAATGCATTTCATAACAAGCCATATGATGCTAAAGGAGTTCACTCCTTTAGCATCATATGGCTTGTTCATCCTCGGTAAAATCAATATTCTTCTAATGTTCACATATGATAATACTTCTTATGGTGCAAGGAATGTGGTGATCTTGATATGGTGTTATTGCCAGTAAAAGGGTCTCATTCTCGACACAAGTAGAATACAAAGTTCAAGGCAATAATGTAACATCAACAATATCAAGGTCATTCTCATGAAAGGAACACTCCAATTGTCAAGGTTGTTTTGCAAATTTGAAAGAGATAATCTTCATAAAGTTTTTTTATTGTCTTGTTTAGGAAGCAAAGCCTAGTCTGTGTGATGCTAATTTGCAAATATCAAGGTTATATTTTCATGATGATAGCATTATAATCATCAAACATAAACATGATAAAATTTTCCAGATAAAATGTATCTTATAAGTTTGAAATGGCAACGATCTATGCAACACTAGAAGCCATACCTTCCAAGGCCTAAAACATCTCCGTCTCTATCCATGTAGTCATCATAGATATCTTAGCCTGACATCTTTTCACCACCATTGTAACCAAGCCACTTCGTAGCAAGGCTCGGGCACTTTTGTAGGTAAACTAGAAACCGCCGTGGATCCTTTTACAACATGGTCACAACTCGTAAAGCAACCCCGATATTGTCCACGTTGTGATGTAGCTTGGAAATTGCCTTGGAGAGGTTGGTGTTGTCATTCTCCTTCTCCTTGATGGTTTTAGCAAGGAGCCCTGGTTGTGCATGAAATGGAGGAGAGGTTATGGAGATCAAGAGAAGGAGTGATAGGGTGGTGCGCGTTTTTCAGAGGGAAGAGTTGGCTAGACGAGTAATGAGTACATAACAGGGGGGATAACCAGGAGCTAAAACCAAGGTGAAAACCAACCTCACATATTTGCAAAAGTGGATGCACTTGCATATATGTGAAGTTGGGTTGCTGAGAATGTGCCTGACAAGCATAACTTGCTTAGTATTCATAGTAGCTAGTTTCAATGTTGGGGTTGAGAATTGTGAATGTCGATGACATATGTACGTATAGTGATGCAAGTTTTTTACTTCGAACTTATTGTATAATGGTGTGTAAATGTTCACTGCCATTGCGTGCCAATGACGACTGATGTGGACATTGGGCAAGCAAAAAACATTTTCGGAGGCTAGCTTGAACTGAGGTGGCTAAGGCCATATTCAGGGTGTGTAACGTCCTCAGGTGATTGTGGTGGAAATTAAATATCCATGTCGAATGACCATCGCAGACACCCAATGTGGTTTGAACAGGATCGCGTCCATAGTGGCCAATACAAGCTTATCAAAACGTACCATAATGCTTAAAAGGTATGTTAATAATACAAGAAACAAGGGCGCTTTTGCACGATGCCTTAGCCAAACTAGAAAAGTCCATGTACAAGTCACTCGATGCATTTTCTCCAAATGTAAAGTCCATTTCATTTACACAAAGATATGTTTGCACGTGCTTATATGTTTGGTAGAGTAAACTTTGCATGTATTGAAGAGGTAACTCTTTAAGATATCCTTGAATGATTTTTTTGTTTTCCCCTTGAGTGAGAACGACCTTCCCTAATTGCACATAATGCAAACGTGAGTGGATACATATGTTAAGAAAAGAGTTTACACAAATAATCATACATTTTTTAAAGCATAAAATAAGTAAGATGGCAATGGAATCAGAAAATAAATTATTTTAGAAAACATAATCAAATGGAAACGTTCATTGCATTCATCTCATTTCCCATTTTTCACACATATTGAAATATAAAACATAAATAGGGATACAAAACCATGAAAATGGTCAATATCCCCCTTTTGAACACAGCATGATCGATTAAGAGGCTGATGATACATATCAATGATTTGTCTTCAAACATCAATCACATCCAAGCATATTTTTAGTTTTATCATGCAACCTTCATAGTTGAAAATAATATAGAATCAAAGTGAAAATATATGTGTAACATAAAAAATGGTTTTTGCCGTGATTATTTAGACAAGCATACTGTTGATGATTCTACAACTACATGTCGTGAAAACCCTTCTGAATGACTAATCATGAACGTATCACCACATGAGAATGTCATATCATAAATGTTTTGTTACAAGAAATATGGTTCTTTATCTTTTCCTATGCAATATATACTCATCTTTTAAATGAAAAGGCGTTTTTCAAAGCAAGGAATAATATGAATCTTAAACACAACCAATGTTTCCTGTAAAACGTGTTTGTAACTAAATACCGCTAATCACCTAGTTATCACCAAGCATGGTTCCCTTCAGGCAAAGAAGATAAACACCCTTCACATTATGCATCCTTGAAGTGAGAAACATTTCCTGTATCATTGAATTTTAATGTATGTGTGTAAAATAATTTTGAGTGAGAAAAGAAGTTTCATGATGTAAAAAAAAATTCATTGGTACAAAATCAACTATAAATGGAGAATATTTGTTATTTGGATATGGCATCATGCAAATTTGAGCTTCATTAAAGGCAGGAGTATGTGATTCATTTCCAAAACAACGTGAAGGTTCCACAAATTTTTATGTGATAGCAATATAAAGAACCAAAATAATCCAAAAAACTTAATCACAACAAATGTACTATAAATGTGTTAATGCCCCATCTAAGATTTCGATTTGCATGTAAATCAGGAGTCATTATCCTTAAAAAATTCATATGAATGAAATATTTTGTTCTTTACCTTTCCAAAGTTGATAATATAACCTCTTTTATTAAAATTTAATATTCTATTCTAATCTTTACCTCTCATTATTCCTTTAGCGTAATTATTTTTAGAGAAGGTATGATATTTCAAATGTGGTGCGAAAGCCTTTTAAAGTCTTTTTCCTATGACACATTGAGCCTAAAAACACTTGTATGTTTGCTTTCTAATTCTTCGAAACGCTTGATACCCTACTAAAGAGGAGTTAAATTTTTAACAGAATTTCAGGGATAACGACATGTTAATGTTTATTCCATGCAATCTTTACACGAGGTTTGCCTTTTTTTACGTGCGTATATATCTTTGGAATATTGAACATTTGATATTCCTCCATTTTGCTTTGATATTACATTTGAATTGACAATTTTGGGAAGACATGTTAAACATCATAGAATTAGTTTGGAAAATTCATACGTTATGGTATGTTGTCGGTTGTTTGGAGATGATTTTCTCATGCGTAAACGTTTGCAATTGTTTCTTAGGTGTATTTGAAGAATGTGTATGAGGTTGGTGGAGGTCGTATGTCTATGGTCGACAATGTGCGGCTCGAATTATGGTGGTAGAAATTTAGAATGAGGCCGTAATGCCCCATCCAAATTTGTATACGTTAGTTGAAGAAAATGTCTTTGTTTCCACGTTCTAGAGCTTCAACATTGCTTTAAAAGGTTTTTATCATCTTTTGTTGTGCCTCTCTTCTCTCATCCATGTACGCCTTACTCAATGATTTAATTGTAACTATTATTGAAACTATGGAATGGGGTTAGGTATGTAGTGAGAGATGATGCCTAGAAAGGAACAATTTAAAATTTTTAAAAATCTTCTTTTGAACTCACATGGGGGTTAAATTTCTTTTGTCTCATTGTGACAAAGTTGAGAATTTTGTGAATTTCATTTGAAGGATGAATATGATTGGGATTCAATAATCATTGTGTTCAATTTAACTTCAACTATATGTTGAAATTAACCTTAATATCTATATGGATACTTCATTATGTTGGTGTGTGTTTCAGCCAATTTGTTATCTATATAAATGAAAATTATGATTTTTCATATGATCTACAGGTTCTCATACTTCAAATAGTTTTTCATCCCAAAAGAATGTAAAAATATCATTTTAATGTTTACAGGCTATTTTCAATTTCATATGAGGTTTTTCTTTGTGAGAACAACCCATTTTTTCCTTTTTTTTGTGAGAACAACCCAATCAAGATAAGATGTACATGAAAGGTGAAATATCTTATATAGAAGATAAATAAAAGCTTTAATCATCATATTGGTGATTCGGGAATACATAATCATAATCTAAGAACAATTATGGATATTGGAACAAAATTTGAAATTTGATTTTCATGTCAAAATGTTCCACACCATGAATTTCATCAAATGTTCGAGAATGTCTATCTATTTTCATACGACTCACCATTATGGTGTCATAATATTCACCATGAAAACATGTTTCATAATGAATATATTCAATTATGGACATTTCTACTAGTTATAAGTAATTATCTTGAAGGTAGTATATTTGTATTGATATCAATTTTCATGTATCACTCTTCTTACTAAAGATGGAATTTTTAAAATTGTTCCAAATTATTCCTGAAAATTATTTTTTCATCAAGAATGAAATGCGAATTCAGAATATGAAAATGTTTATGTTCAATTTTTGAGAATGTTAGTTTTGTTTTGAAAAATTTTGAGTTCATTTTTCCAATGTGTGATTATTTTATATGAATGAATGTTTCATTATAGTTAAATGACTCATTTTGTGTGCACACCCTTTACTCAAGTTGATAAAATGAATGTCAGAAAGCTCTGCTTATTTTAACTTTACCCATTGATTGGGCCACAACTTTCTCCTTGTCATTTTTTGTGAAGTGGCAAAATCTTGTTACTCCTTTGTTAGCACATCAAGATTTGCCTTACTCTTATGTGAATTGTAGCCTACTTTGTGTTATGGATCCTTGTGCGACGTGGGTCACACCATTTCCGTGTATTCGGAAGTATGCTTGGTGTTTTGTATGAGGGAGTTGTGTGCCCACAGTGGAATTTAGCACATTCTGTAGAAAACCGCGTGAGTAGAGCCACACGAACCAATACGGGTTAGTGTCCCTCCCTTGATCTTGCCATCGTTTGCAACAAACTGTTCAATTCACCTCTCGATCCCCATGTTACGCATAACTCACATCACAATTCCCCTCCTCTTACAACTCATGAGAGCTCTCCCCCTCATAGTTCATGAGAGCCGTCCCCTTTCATAAAATCAATAGCTAGAGTTAGCCTCGCGTGTTGTATGCCCTCACAGTCATCAAGAGCCACTTGGCTCTCAACTCGACAACTTGTTTCCCATTCCCTTTGTCCTTCATATTGAACAATGTTTGCAAAAGATTTCATCTATACTTTATTTTCACAATAAATAATGACTTGATCCATTGTTCATGGGGCACATTGGATGATGTGTATCACTTCCATAATGGGAATGAACTTACACTTCTGTGGTCTTATGTGTTTTAGTTTGAAATTGTTGGTACACTCATGTTTTATGATGGAGCGACTATATACACACCATGTCAATATTGTTCGGTTTTGTGCCCACACCTACTTAATTAGGAATGACATTATAAGAGCACTTGAATTTTTCCATTCTGTATTTTGCGTCTGGGAAAAATAAAATGGCATTCTCGAGTCCGGTATTCTAGGAACGTTTTACCGTATGGTGAAAATTGTACAACATCGTACCCAGAAATATTCAAGATTATCATTTGTAATCATTCAAACACGACCCTCCTATGGGACACCGAAAACAAGTATATAATATGTTGACATTATCATAAAAAATACAAGTACCCCTTTGAAAAATGACAACATAATATTACATTGTAAACATATATAGAGAGGATTTGTACATATTTAAGTATGTTATAACTATATGAAGAATTTATTAGAGCCAATGTTGTGGATTTCTACATGAAGATCACATCATGATTCAAGAATAAATGGTAAATGATTTGATTCATGCAAACAAAAAATTAAAATTATACATAGAAAACCCACTTATAAAAAAAGGAAGGGCATGCGTATATGCTATTGCTAATTTGAGATGTTTGGGTACGTCATAAGCACACATGATATTCATGGGTATCCTGTTCGTTTTTTCTAGTACGCTAGGTATGTCGTGCCAAATTTTCAATACGTGGGTACGCCAACTTGATAATGCTCGTGGTGCTTGTATACAAGAAATTTGGCCCAATGTTTTATGATGTTGTAAACCTTTTCAACTCACATATTGTTTTACCGTTGTTCATTGTTCTTTTATGTGACCACATTTTAAGCATTTCATTTTATTTCTATCATTCGGTCGCCTCTCTTGCGTTTAGAATAGTGCGCATGTGATTTATGTCAGATTTACGGATGTTTTCTTTGTGCTTGTACATGTTGCTGCTAGGTTTTGGTGTCTGTCATAATCTTGTGACCGTAATAATCCATGGTCAAATGATGTGTTCATATTCTCCTTAAAAAAATAGAAAATTTGTCATAATTGCTTGGCGACCTAATGCGTGCTGATCCAACCGAGAATTATTCCACTAATTCTGTAAACAAATGAGAAAAGAAATAATCTTGCCCCCCAGTATGCACACCATGCGACGGATGTGGGCATGAAAAAAAGTGCATTATGGTTTGCATGGTGTAACACAAGCTGGTAGGTGGAAAGTAGAGCAAAGCTGTTGCCCTATTCTCCATTCAAAAATTGCATGTCTCCATTTTTTTATTGAACATGTAAGGTGAAATGAGGGGCACTTTATTGAGAAATATGAGAATGTATGAAATGAAATAGTTTTTAAGAGACAAAGTTACGTGTGAATTGTTTTGAAAAGAATCATTTTAATGGAGTTTGTAGTTTTTTTTACCCCATGAAAGGTTGTGTTCTATTTTATTTGATTTGATCTATTTCTTGGAACTACTTGCACTAAAATAATATTACTCTGGTAGAAATTGTATCTAAAATATTTGAATATGTGGACAATTTGTCCCATGAAATGTCATTCTTCAAGCCATTACAGACCAAGGGATTCATATTAAGAATGCATAAGAGAATGAAAGATAACTCAATGAAAATCAATCCTTCAGCTTGGAAAAATAAAGATACTACAAGAGAACATATTTTTCTACTATAATATAGATATCTTTTATATATCAAGGAGTCTCTTCTCTTAATTGTGTGCACCATTGTTCAAACGATGTGTTGGGAGAAAAAACACCCCTCTTCACCTCAATCCTCCTCCCTTCCCAAATTGATGTAGATTGGTGATGCGAATGTTGACCATTCATGGTCAAGTTTGGCAATTTCATTGATTTGTTTCAATAGTTAGTGAAAAATGAAGAAGTTTATAGAAAAGGAACATAAGGAAAAATAATAAAATCGACCCCTATGTAAGAGGAGGTTAGACGAAGAGACATAATGAGAGATAGAAGTGATAAAGAGAAAGTGAGATATAGACATACCGAGGAATAGAAAGACTAATACGGAGAATTTAGAATGTATTGAGCGTAGAAATTGTTTTCTACTCTTGTAACGTGTCTCTTTATGGGAGAAGTTATGACGAAAAAATGGAACCATAATTGGAATGAGATTTTGTTATAATATCATCATACTTGCATAGACTGTCATTGTGGGTATGAGAGGTATAATCATTTTCTTCTTACCAACCCTGTACATGTTCAAAATGTAGAACATTAGTTTTTTATTTTGGTCTCGTTTGAATTTGATTCTTTGTTTGGATGTTATGATAATGTTTGTGCAAAAGTGGCCCTTGTGCCGTATATTTAGTGCAGATTTGATATTCTATTGATTTGTTGCAAAAACCGTGGGTATGAAGCAATGCACCCTAGATATTGTAAATCATGGATTTTCCAATGCTTTGATCCCTTCAGTCTCCACCTCAATTCATAGTTATTTCCCACTAAGATTAAGTTGATGTCATTACTTAAAGGGTTGATAGACGAGACTTATTGGATTGTATGACAAGTGAGATGTGAAAGAAAAGTATTATGAAACTTTTTCTATATGCTATGGACAGCTACGAACAATAAGGGATTCACTTCAGAAAATATAATAATGAATAAAAATTCATATGTGCATATGAACTTGAAAAAATTCATTAAATGAATCATTTTTATTACTTTTTTGGTTACAATTACTTGAATAATTAATTCAAATCTATCCAATAATACATACACAATTTATTTTTAATGAATATTTAAACGATTTGTTATTTATGCAACTATAGGTCATGCATTGTTATATTCACGGCATTATAATAAAATCTTATTTGTATTGTTACATTTGCATCTGGTAAGTATGTGGCATGATTATATTTTGTTTTTTAATACGTTTTGTCTCATATTTCATACTTCCTTTGTTAATGATTTACTATATTATTTCCTTAATTTATCATCCCTTCTGTTTTAAGTGAAAGATTTTCATGTTTGGGATGTTCTTTTAAGGACCGTACTTATGAAAATATGTCATGGTAACTATTATAAGTGGATATATAAATTAATATTTCAAAGGATTGAGATAATTAATAAGTGCTTGAATTGAAAGTTCATGTTAATTTTCATTCAAATTCATATTTGTGGCCTTTCAATGAAAAACACCTTTATCAGCATACACTATTTGCATGTGTAGATTCATTCACATTTGCACAATAATTGTCTTTAGTAGATTGTTTTCTGGTGATATGTTTTGTTAGGATCTTGCCATATATTTCCCTTCTCCCACCGTTGTGGATATTTTTCATAGAAGTTGCCTTTTTTCATCCGATGATGGCTTGTTTTGTTAGGCTCGCCATTATCTGATTTCATGATTGCCATGTTTGGATGAGTGCAAAACCTTTACTGTGAGAGAAGACCGGGCTAGTGTCCCGTGGGCGTTGTTTTCACATTTTCATTACAATCACCAATGTAATGTTTTTTTTCGTGTGACACCATAGCAGACATTAGAAAATAACTCATCTAGTACTTGCTATACTTTTTGCGGAGGCTTGGTCATTTTTTACTTCCCAATTTGTTTGTACAACCGTTGAATGGTACAAGGGCTGCTTGTGAAAATGTGATTGTATTTTATTTGAGGTTGATTTTGGATGGGAGGTGCAAGTTCCTTGTGTCAACTCCCTATAAAATTAATGGAAAAGTTTTCAATGTTAATGGCTCAACCTTTAAGGCCACATGTGGTCATGTTGTTTTGTCGTAGCATGATGAAACTTGAAAAATTGCGCACCCGCTTACTTCACTCAAAGGGACACGTTATCTGTCAGCCAGAATTTGTTTTTTTTGTATTTCGGGCATCTACCCACATTGTTTTTGCCTCATACCCAAGAAAACCTTCAAAATTGTCAAAGAAAATAACTTTTGTTAAAGCCCCCTCGTAATATGCAGGGGTTGTTGGTTACAGTAAGGTTCTGGCACCTCCGAGGCCCTGTGGTAACGGGGCCTGGGAGGCTCCCTTTCAACGAAGGGGGACTCTAGTCTCCAGACCTTTTTAGCACGTTCAGAGAAAGTTCTGTTGGAAGTTGAAAGTGACAGGATATCAGGCGAAAATACTTCGAGTCAACGGTAGATTGGCTATCTTCCCGAGTCGGGTATGGCGTCGCGCAGAAGCGCCCTAATGTAATTGCCCTTTCAAGAGCGACTCGCCCTTGCTGAATCAGCTGCGGTCCGACTGTGGGTAATCGCATTAATGTTGTTTGAGGGATTTAAGTCTACGGTCCGCGGATCGGACATGCTTTACGCGTCATGACCCTTGACCGCGTGCGCTGCGAATTCGCGACGTCGCACCTGCAACGACCTTGAGGCGTCCATTCCAAACCGCGCTAATTACGAGTCGTGGCCCTTCGGCGTTTCTTGAATTCAAGGACGATAACAAGTACCCCTTTTTAGTTGGGCATTGACGCAATCCACCCTAAAGAACTCAGTTCGAACCAAAATGGCCCCGATTTTGAACGTTTGTGAAAATGGACGACGAGAAGCCCCTCAATCGAAATTGTGATGCGAAACCGCCCGTACCCGTAAGTATTTGTTTCAATTTTTCATGTCAAAGACTGTCGCCATGTCATCTCTTTGTAAACGACTCTTTCTAAAATGTTCATGTTGTCATTTTGTGAAGAAATTGCTTTAAAAAAATACATCACGTGACCCTTTCATGAACCTCGTCCCTCTTACGGTCCTTTCCAGTGAAGACTTTGTCTATCTTTGTTCACTCAAGTGGTTTGATAACGCTTCTTTCTCATCATGCTTGCCTGAGGCATATCACATGGACTCAAAATTCTCCATCAACACGTTGTTTTGAATATTACTCCATACCTCGTAGGGCATGTCTTGTTCCAACAAGAAAGTATAAGGATTAAGGAGAAATACGTTTTAGATAGATTTTAGAGTTGAAATTCCATTATTCAAGGGCATCTAACTTGATATCAATGTTTTCCCTAGCATTATTATTGAAATTTCAAACCTTATCCACAAATGACCATTGTACAGTTCAATCATAACTGTTAGTNTACTCCATACCTCGTAGGGCATGTCTTGTTCCAACAAGAAAGTATAAGGATTAAGGAGAAATACGTTTTAGATAGATTTTAGAGTTGAAATTCCATTATTCAAGGGCATCTAACTTGATATCAATGTTTTCCCTAGCATTATTATTGAAATTTCAAACCTTATCCACAAATGACCATTGTACACTTCAATCATAACTGTTAGTTCTTGGAATTATTACAATGATGTGAAACCTCTCTTTCACGTTTTTAATTATATTGGAAACATCAATAAAAGTATGGATGATAAGTTATAATCCCTTACATAATGTATTTATAAATCTAAATTATCGGAAAGACATTGTTTGAATATATATTGATATTCTTAAAAATAATATACACTATTTGGTTACCTTTTTATGTATCATGATGTGTAAAATGTACGAATTTTCACAAGAAGCTTCGAAACGAAAACATTACATTTAGATCCTCATAAATTCTTGAGAAACCATTAAGCTTGAATGATATTGATCCTAAAAAAGAGGTATTTGGAACTTCCCGTGGAATTCTTTTTATACCTTGTTTATCATGATTTCTTGTATGTGCAAAGAAAAATAATAAGGAGCCCAGTTATCCATTTTTGGTCATTATAAGAACCATTGCAATCTTTCAAAATTGAGAAGAATTGTAATTAATTTTTGGAACATGATGTAACTTAAGGGGTATATGGAGCTGTACTTGAACAACTTGTGGAAGGAATATTTTGAGTTCATGTCATATTCCGTGACCCAGCATGGTGAAGAAGAAGATCAAACCACCTACGTGAACGAATATAGACACCATTTTGATTGTTAAGTACTATAGGGGACAAGGCACATGATAGGGTCATGTGAAACAGTTTTATGTGACTCATTTTGTTTAGAGAAGGACAAATTGAACAATTTTAAAATACACATTCAAAAAGAGATGACATGGCGGCAATCTTTCACATGAGCAATTGAAACAACTACTTATGAATAGGGGATCTTTCGCATCACAAATGCGTTTGAGGGGCTTATCATGGTTCATGGAGATGAAACGTTCAAACTCAGGGCCAGTTTGGTGTTCTTTGCGTTCTTGCGGGTGGATTGCGTCAATGTTATACTAAAACGGGGTACTTATTCTCATATGCAAACGCAGGAAACGTAGAAGGGCCACGACTCGTAATAAGCGCGGTTCGGAATGGACGCCTCGAGGTCGTGGTAGGTGCGGCGTCGCGAATTCGCAGCGCTCGCGGTCAAGGGTCACGATGCGTAATAACGTCCAAACCGCGGGCCGTAGACTAAAATCCCTCAATGTTGTTTATTATCCCGCGTCGCCAGTCGCGACGCGCTGTAGTAGATACTGGCTGGCTAACAGTAGGTCGTCTAATGTTGGTCGAGGGCCTTTTGTCTACGGCCCGCGGCTTCGACCCTTTTTCGGAGTCGTGGCCCGCGGCTCGGCCCGTTGAATCAGGTTCGTCCACGTACACCACTTGTCAGAGCCTCACCTCGCTTTCTGCACGTCGAGGCCATCGTCAACGATGCCCTTACGGTGCTGCGGCTGTAGCACCGCTATTCACGCCCATGACAGTTCGGGACACTATTCAAGAAACATTTCAGAAACTGCGAACGGCTGGAGTAATCATCAATTTTTGAACAACATTGATACATGTAATCTTAAAGGAAAATTGTGTAATTTTATTTCAATATTCACGTATTTTTTTCAAATTTAACATCTGTTTAGACCAATACCCAGTTACATGTCTTTAAAACTACATGTATTTCTATATTTATATCACTAAATACATATGTATAGATCTAGATATACCTCTAGATTAATATAATTTCCTATTCCTATATATGAATCGATACATGAAAATTTTATTACATTTTTATCCATGTTCTGAAATCCATATCCACATGTATATATATGTGCACTCATATCCATATCTACTTATAGGTCTATGTCTAATTCTATGCATATACTTATACATATATCTATATCTATATCTATATCAATTTCTACATCTATATCTATATCTACATCTATAACTGTATCTAAATCTATATCTATATATATACCTATATTTATATCTATATCTATGTCTTTATCTATATCTATATCTATATCTATATCTATATCTATATCTATATCTATATCTATATCTATATCTATATCTATATCTATATCTATGTCTATATCTATATCTGTATATGTATATCTATATCTATACCTATATCTATAT
>SZWC01011727.1:65164-81728 GCA_023375785.1 Penium margaritaceum
CCCCTCTCTCTCCATCTCTCTCCCTCTCCTCTCTCTGTCTCTCTCCCCTCTCCCTCTCTCTCTCTCCTTCACACTCTTCCTCACTCTCTCCCTCTCTCTCTCTCTCTCTTTCTCACTCTCTCTCTCTCCCTTCTCTCCTCGCTCTTCATCCCTTTCCTCTCTCTCTCTCTCTCTCCTCCTTTCCTCTCTCTGCTCTCCCTCCCCCCTCCACATCGGCTCCCCCGTCCCCCGCGCATTCTGCTCCCCCGCCTCCATCGTCTCCGTCACTGCTTCATCGGCTCCATCGGCTTTTGGCTCGGCGTTCAACCCTGGTCCGCGACGTCGTTCGGCTCTCCCTCGCTCCTCCTCCCTCGGCCCTCCCCTCCAGCACCTGGGCTCCCTCCCTTCGCTGCGTTCGCCCTCACGTTCCTCGGTGGTCCGCGTCCTCGGTCGTTCGCCGCTGCCGTTCCCTCCCTCTCCTCTCCCCTCGGGCCCTTCCGGCTCCCTCCTGTCCCACTCCTCCTCACTTCCCCCTTCTATCATCTCTGCTTCCTCCGTCCTCGCCGCCACCCTCTCCTCCGGCGCAGTGTCTCTTCCTCATCCATCGCCTCTTTCCCTTCCTCTTCCTCCTTCCCTCTCTATCCGTCCCTTCTGTCATCTCTGTCTCTCCCTCCCCTCCTCTTCTCTCCTCTCCCTCCTTTTTCTCTCTTCTCTCCTCTCTCTCCTTCTCTCCCCCCTCTCGCCTCTTCTCCCCCCCTCTCTCCCTCTCCTCTCTCCCCTACCATCTCTCTTCCCTTCCTTTCTGTCTCCTCTCTTCCTCTCTCTCTTTCCTCTCCCTACTCCCCTCCCTTCCTCTCTGCTGCCCCTACCCTCGCCGCCACCTTCTTCTCCTGCGAGGCCTCCCGTCATCCCCCAATTATTCGTTTCCCTTCCTCTTTCTCCTTCTCTCTTCCTCCCTATCCTCCTCTCCATCTCTATCTTCCCTCTTCTTCTTCACCTCTTCCCCCCTCTCTCTCTCCTCTCCCCTCTTCTCTCTCCATTGCTCTCTCACTCATCCGTGCGCTCCCTTCCCCTCTGTTTCTGTCTCTCGCTCTCTTTCCAGTGCCCTCCCGTTCCCCCTCTCTTTCCTCTTGCATTCTCTCCCCTTCCCCCTCCCCTTTCTTCTCTCTCCTCTCCTCCGTTCTCTTTTCCGCGTTCTTTTACCTCCTCCTGCCTCGCGCCTCTGTTATCTCCCTTCTTTTTTTTCTCTCGTGGTTCCCGTTCCCGCGTTGTCCCCCTGCCGTTTGCGGTTGCGCATCTCTTTTTGTTGTCTCATGTGTCGCTCCCTGGTCCTTCCCCTCTTCCCTGTGCTTCGTGTGTCTTGCCGGCCACTCGGTGGCCTCGGCCTCTCTCCTTTTTTCCCCTTTTTCTTCTCTCACTTTGCTTCCCCCTCCTTCCCTCCTCCTCTAAAGAACATCCCTAAATACACACTATCCACCATGGTTCTTCACTCCCCTTCCCCCCTCGCTACTCGGTCCTCGTGTAGCCGCCCCTTCCTTTCCTCTCTTGCTCCACCCCTAGCGTCGTGTAGCACCATGCTTGAGCTCGGTCTCGCTGGTGCTCTGGCAGATGCGGCAGCTGCTAGAGCCGCTCGCGCTGAAGCACAGTTCGTTGATGCTCCCTCCCGTGCTCCCAGTCCCCCTGCGTCCGATGGCTCTGGTCTTGACGACGATTCCTCCACCCTCTCTCCTCGGTCCGCCGCGGCCGCCGCTGTCACCTCTGCCCTCGTCGCTCTTCGCGCTCCTCTCCCTCCACCCCCTCCCACACAGCCCGCCCCTCCTCGCGATCCCCACGCACTCCTCTCAACGGCCATTGTCGATGCCCTCGCGGCTCGTCCTGTTCTTGACCAGTCCATCGCCCCGCCTCCCCTCGGTGGTCCTGCGGTCCACCCTCCCCACGCCGGCATCGCCCGCGGACCTGCGTGGTTGGACGGCGCCGACGCTCCGGGCCGCGAGGTTGCTCCCGGTGGTGGTGGGGTTCCTGCCGCTGGCGGTGCCTCTGCTGGTGTCCTCCGTGCCGTGGCCGGTGCGGGTGGTGGTGCGGCGGCTGGCGTTGGCGGTGGTGCTCTCCCTGCTGGTCTTGTTGGCGACGCTGTCGCTGCTGAGGGCTCCGTTGCGACAGGTGGTGTAGCTGTCGCCGGCGCTGGTGGTGGAGCTGCTGTCGTTGGTGGTGGTGCTGCGGCTAGAGGTGCCGCTGCTGTTGGAGGTGCAGTTCCCGCCAGAGGTGCTGCTCCCGCTGGCGGTGCTGCTGTCGCTGGTGGTGCTGCTCCCAGGGACCCTCATGCTGCGCTTGCCCGCACTGAGGCTCGCCTCGACGCTATGACCCTGGCCGTCGCTCAGCTTCTCAGCCATGGCCTTCGCCCGGCCGTCTCGCCGATGCCTCTCACCTCCGCTCCAAGCCACGCTGCTGGCACACCCTTCAGCGAGTGGTCTGCTCGTTTTGTCTCGTGGGCGCACATGCATGATCTGTGGGAGCACTACGATCCAGCTCCCACCGTTCCTATCACACACCCTGACCGTGCTCCCCTTGCCTTTCACCTTCTCTATTCTGCCGCTCCCACCGTAGCTCTCCGCCAGCTCGATCGCTTCGCCCCGACCACCACCCTCCCCGCTCGGCCTCGTGAGGCCTGGGCTGTCCTTCTGGCTCTGTACTCTTCGGACTCCTTTCGCTCCGCTACCTCTCTCCTCGCCGACCTTCGGGCTCTTCATCGACGTCCTGACGAGTCTTTGGGTGCCTATCTAGGCCGTGCAGAGCTCCTACAGAGCGAGCTTCTCGTTGCAGGCGCCTCTCTGACTGATCAGGCCTTCGTCACATCCGTTGTCGCTGGCCTAGGTCCTGCTTTCTCCGGTGCTCTCACTTCCTTCCCCCTCGCTCTCACTCTTCAGGTCGCATATCAGACCCCTGGAGCCGTTTGGCCCGTCCTGCTAGACGGGCTCCGCTCCTTTCAGGCAGTCTCCCAGCCTGCTGTCCCTTTCCCTGAGCCTCTCCTGCCTGATGTTCTGCCTGGTCTCCTCCCTGCTCCGGCGGCTCATGCCCTTGCCGTTCGTGCTCCGCCGGGCGGTGGCGGTGCTCGTCCGTCCACGTGCTGGAACTGTGATGTGGTGGGCCATCGTCATGATATGTGTCCACTTCCTCCAGTCCCTGACCTTCGTGAGCGCATTGCGCGTCAGCGTGCTCTCCTTCGTGGTCGTGCTTATGTTGCCCCTGGCGGTCCTCCCACAGCTACGGTCCTCGCCGCTCCTCCCCTGCTTGCCCCCGTTCGTCCGCCACCAGTGCCCGGGGCACCTCCCCCACTTACAGAGGATGCGATCATCGCTCTCATTCGTCGCGTGTTAGCTGAGGGTTTGCTCGGCGGCCCTCCGCCTGCTGGTACGTCTCCCGTGTTTGATCTCCTTGCTACCCCTCCCCCTTGTTCCACTCCCAGTTCTCCCTTGCCTGCTGCTTGTCTAGCTTCCACCTCCCCCCGGACGACTGCATTTTGCCTCCTCTCCGGCACTGAGCGTGTTGTGGCTCCGTCTTGGGTGGAGGATGGTGCCGCGACCGATCACATGTGTCCCGTTCGCGAGCTGTTTACAGAGTTTAGTCCGGTCTCCGCGATCACGTCGGTGTACACGGGTGATGGGGCCCCCTTGTCCGTGCTCGGCGTTGGTACGATTTGCCTTACCTCCTCGGTCGGCTCCCTCACGCTGACCTCTATTCTCTACGTCCCCGCTCTTGATTTTTCTCTTCTCTCTGTGCCGACCCTCGACGTGTGCGGGTTTTCCACTACTTACGCCCTCGGCCTCGTCGCTGTCACTGATCGCGCCAGTGGTCGCGTCGTCCTCCGTGGCCGCCGGCCTCCCGGTGAGGGCCTGTACCAGGTTCTTGGACCACATTCAGTCTCTGCCCCCGCGGCGGACGCCGTTGCGCTTGTCGCCCTCTCTCGCTCCGCTCACTCTCACCTTCTTCATCGTCGTCTTTGCCATCTTCCCTCCCCTGTCGTGGCCTCCCTTCTCCGCACACTTCCCGCTGACGGCCTATCCGACCCCTCCTTCCGTGCCCCCTGCGCTGCCGATTGCACCTTTTGTGCCATCGGCAAGATGCATCGTCTTCCCTTTCCGTCCTCCCCCTCTCGCGCGTCTGCCCCTCTGGAGCTCGTGCACACTGACATCCTTGGTCCGCTCCAGGATGAGTCTCTCGCTGAGCATGCCACGTATGTTCTCAACTTGATTGACGATTATTCTCGTTACACATGGGTCTTTTTCCTCCGAGCGAAGAGCGATGTTGCTCAGACCATCCAGTCATGGTATGCGTTTGCGCAGCGGCAGAGTCATCACCAGTTGATGCGTTTTCGGTCTGACCGCGGCGGCGAGTTTTTTGGCGCCACGACATCGTTCTTCGATCGTGAGGGTGTGGTTCATGAGCTCTCTGCTCCCTATTCTCCGCAGCAGAATGGGGTCGCCGAGCGCTGGAACCGCACGCTCATTGAGGGCGTCCGCACGATGATGGCTGAGGCCGGTTTCTTGATCGAGGCCGCAGCTTTTGGTCTGAGGCGGCTCGGTATCGTACGTGGGTTTGGAACCGCATCCCACATGGTCCCCTCCCTCCCGACACCACGCCATTCCAGCTGTTCTTCGGTCGACGTGCAGACCTCAGTCAGGCCGTGGTTTGGGGCACTATGGCCACTGTCTACCTGGCTCCTATTTCTCAACCCGACAAGCTTGATCCACCTGGCCGTCTCTGTGTTTCCCTTGGGGTTGCCCCTCACTCTCGTGCCCACCGTTTTTGGGATCCCATCGCTCATCGCCTCATTGAGTCCTGTCATGCTCGCTTCTTTGAGCAGATGACATACGGCGCCTATCGCATGGACCGTTGTCTCCCCTCCCCCGCCTCTGCCACAGCCTACACCTCCGATGGCCTTGTGGTCGCTGGTGCTCCCTCTCCCTCCCTGCCTGCCTCTGTGCCCCCCACGTCGCCTCCTCTGCACCCCTCCACCTTCACCACTTCCTCTCCTCCTGAGCCCCCACCACACGTCCCATTGCCGACCTCTCACCCCCTCCCATCCCTCTCCACCTTCTTCCAGCCCTCCGTCGGTACCTTACCACCCCGTCCTCGTGCTCCTTCCTCTCTCCCCATGNCGGCTTTCCGTCCTCCCCTCCCCAGGTTCCCCCTCCCCTGACCGCGGCCCAGGCCCTGGGCTCCCCTCGTCCTCTCACCACTCCTACCTGCGTCGATCCTATCCTCCTTTCTATGGAGGAAGTCCCTGAGGACGTGCCTCCACGCGCCTCCTCTCCCGTCGGTCTCGCGGGTGACCCTGTCCTTGTCGCTATTTCGCCGTTCCCCCCGTCTTCGCCCTCTCCCCCCCTGTTGTACCTTCCGCTTCCACCGCCGTCGTTCTCCCTCTTGTCGATGTCCTCTCCCGGGAGACTCTTGCTCCCCTCCCCTTCCCCTCCCGGCCCACCTCGTCACCCGCTCCTCTCCCTTCTCCACCTCCTTCGGCGGTGTTCCCCAGCCCTCCTCCCTTGAGTCCAGACTCCCTTCTCGTTGTTCCCCCTCGGCCGCACTCGTGGATGCGCACTCATGCTGCCTGGGCTCGCCCTCCCGTCCTACCGACCCCCTCCCTCTCGTCTCCCCGTGCACCCTCTCCTGGCCCGCACTTCTCTGTTTCTTCGCTTTCTTGTCCCGTCTTGGACACTCCTCCGCCCTCCTCTCCCGTCTCGTCTCGCACTCGCTCTCGCACCGCTCGTGCTCTCACCTGCACTTCAGATCCTATCTCCGCCGCTCCTCCGTCCCCTCCTTCCTCTTCGCCTGCCCCTTCGCCGCCTTTCCCCCCTCCCCTCCCTTCTTCCTTCCCCCTCTCTCCGGAGGACTCTCCCCTCCCCCTTCCCTCCTCACCATGGTCCTCCCCTATCGTTGCCACCCCCGCGTCCCGCCCTCTGCTACCCTACACCTTCCATCCGGGCCATCCTCATGGTCGCCACTTCTTCCATCGTGAGTTCTGCCACGCTCTTGATGTGTGCACCGACCATTGTTTCGTCAGCGCACCGGCATCTGCTGCACGTGCCCTTGCGGTCACGTCGGCCCCACCCGCTTCTCCCCTCCCCTCTCTGGATGAGTCCGACCCACTCACCCTTGCCGACGCTCTTGCTTGCCCTGACGCTGCTGCCTAGCACGCAGCCTGCGTCGCAGAGCTTTCCGCTCTGGCTGAGCACGGTGTGCTCGAACTCGCTGACCTTCCTCCCGGTCGCACAATGATCAAGGCCAAGTGGGTCCTGTGCAAGAAGTTCACCACCTCTGGTGCCCTCGACCGGTACAAGGCTCGCCTCACAGCGAAAGGCTATTCCCAGGTCCCCGGTGTCGACTTCACCGACACGTATGCCCCCGTCGGTCGTTTCACGACGAGTCGTGTCGTCATCTACCTCACAGCTCACTTTTAGTGGGAGCTCCACCAGATGGACGTGAACAACGCCTTCCTCCACGGTCATCTGGAGGAGGAGTTGTACATGGTCCAGCCCCCTGGTTTCTCTGATGGCACCGGTCGCGTCTGCCGTCTCCGTCGTGCGCTCTACGGCCTTCGTCAGTCTCCTCGTTGTTGGAACGAGGAACTCTCGTCCACCCTTGTCCGTGGTGGTTTCCGCCCCAGTCAGTCCGATCCCTCCCTGTTCTTCGGGGGCACGGCACTCGTGCCCGCCTTCATTCTTGTGTATGTCGACGACCTTCTCATCACCTCTCCTTCATCCTCTGCGATCTCCGCGGCCAAGGGTCTTCTCTCCTCGGCGTATCGCATGAAGGACCTCGGCCTCACAACCATGTTCTTGGGTATGCAGATTGAGCGTCTCCCCGGCTGTCTGTTGGTTCATCAGGAGCGCTATGTCCAGACCCTCGCCGACCGCTTCTCTTCCGTTGTTGACCTCTCCCGTCCTCTCTCTGCTACCTCCTCGCCCATGCCACCAGGCACCCAGCTCGCTCTCCGTGTGGCCCACGACACCGAGTCCAGTGCACTGGAGTCCGCCGTCACGTTCCAGTCCATCATTGGTGCCCCCACCTATCTGGCTGGCACCACTCGCCTGGACATCGCTTGTGCGGTGAATGTCCTCGCCCAGTACGCCCGCGAGCCCCGCACGGCTCACGTGCAGGCAGCCGCGTACGTCCTCCGCTATGTCCTCGGCTCTGCCCGGGCTGGTCTTGTCTTCCAGGCCGGGTCCGGCGTGCCGCTCTTGGAGGGTTACGCTGACAGTGACTACGCTCGCGACTCAAACGCTCGCAGCCGCAGTGGCTTTGTCTTTCTTCTGGGCTCTGCTGCTGTGTCATGGCGTAGTGGGAAACAGGGATGCGTGGCTCGCAGCACTGGGGAGGCTGAGTACATGGCTCTGGGCGGTGCTGCCGCCGAGGCCGTGTGGCTCCGTCGCCTTCTCGACGAACACCACCTTCCTACCCCGGCTGTGTCCCTCCACACGGACAGTGAGAGCGGGCTGGCCATTGCCCAGAATGCTGGTGCCCTTCATCGCCACACCAAACACATCAATGTTGAACACCACTACGTGCGCGACGTTGTTAAGACAGGCGATGTCTCTCTCCGGTTCTTCTCTGCTCAGTACCAGCTCGCAGACTCTCACAAAGGCTCTACACCAGCCTGCCTTCGCCGCGAGTATTGCTGCTGTCGGCCTTCGTACCCTTCCCCCGATGGACTGATGCCCCTCCTTCCTTTCCTGTTCTCTCTGCCTGCATCCCTTGGTCCTCTGCTCGATGACCACTTGCATGTTGCACCCGCATTCATGCACTCGATACACGTCTTCTTCACTCCGTGTGTCCATCCCCTACAGGATCTTCCGTACTCACCGTCCCTCGTCGCCGACCTTGTGTCTCCCGTCGGTCTTCGTCTATTTCCCTGCCTCATTCCTCCCGTTCTCCCCCCTCCCGCACCGTGTATGTGTGCCTCTGGGCGTTGGTGTGCAGGTCCTTGACCACGCGGCCCTGTCCTTGGCGGTGTGCCATTCCGCACGCGCTCCTCTGGTCGGGCGGTGCCGTTTGGCTGGACGCCTCGGGCGGGGTGCTTCTGGAGGGGCGCCTCTGGTGGACTACCTTTGGATGGTGCTCGCTGCTCGTTGCTGGTTGCACGCTCGCGGCGGGGCGCTCCCTGCTGGATGTTTTTGGATGGACGCTACTGGAGGGGCGCTACTGGAGGGGCGCTACTGGAGGGGCGCTACTGGAGGGGTGCTACTGGAGGAGTACTCCTCGAGGGGTGCTCTTAGCGGGGTACGCCTGGGTGATGCCCTCAGCCGGGTGCTGCTGGATGTATGCTCCTGGGGGGATGCCTCTGGGTGAGGGCCTCTGGCTGGCTGTCCACAGATGGGTGCTCATGCCTGGGTGCTCCTCTTAGTTCCTCATGGTCCTTGCGCGCTTGTGGTGTGGTGTTCAAGTTTTTTGCTTGGGGCATCCACCCTCGCTTACGCTATCGTGTTAAAGTAGCAAACGTTTACTGTCATTTGGGTTAACCAGCCTAGTTTAGTCCTTGCCTTCTGCCTGTACGTACTTCTTGCGAGACGTACGTCTACTTACACTCTGAGTTGATGGGACACGCTCGACGTTCCCCCGAGCTGTGTCACCTGTGTCTCGCGTGGTTCACCACACAATGTGGCGAGCCACGCGAGACCTGGGGTGCGACCCGATAGGGGTCACGCACCCAGGCCTCTCTCTTTCACTTTTCAATTCCAGAACCGTAATTTCGCTCTCGATCTATCCTCAATCTCTCTAAGTCCCCACCTCCTCGATCCTCCCCTCACAACTCTCGAGAGCGCTTCCCCCTCACAAATCTCGAGAGCTCTCCCCCCTCACAGCTCTCGAGAGCTCCCCATCTCTCACAGATAAGCGGGACAGTTAGTCCCGCGACTAACTCCCGGGTCCTCCCACCACCCGCCTCCTCCACTCTCCTCCGCCCCTCTCTCCCCGCTCACCTCACCCTCATCAACATTATGCACCGTCGATTATGGATGCATGGGATTGGAACTCCAGATGTGGCAGTCGGCACGTAATATCCGCGAATGTTGCACGCGTGTGGCAACCGTTATCATCGTCCAACATAAGATTCAGACTACTTTCTAATTTAGAAGACATGACTTCACGGCCATGCACATTCATGGTTCGTACTGCAAGAGGGAATGGTGACATTGTGTTGTCGTTCTAGAAAGATGACGACCATTGGCAAAAAAAAAACCCCTTCTTTTGCCCCGGTATTCGGCGACAATAACGAAGGAAATTTGTTTGACCACACGACTTTACGTTGACGACAAGTAAATTGTTGGATTCACGTTGCACTTTTATCCTCATGTTCACCTTAACAACGCGCACGACTCAGATGGGAACAAAACGAGGAACAAAACCACAAAATGGAGAAACATTGTGACCACAATATCCACTTCTGACGTAACATGCATGGACTACCGTGAATGCAGTGATGTTTCGTGAAGACTGGGTACCGCATTCACGGTTAGTTACTATTCGAGCTTTGTGGAAAATGCGGTCAGCCCTTAAAAGGAGTGGATAATCCATTCGTTATGTGTACGTAGTGGGTATTTGGCCAGCACAAAGCTCAGAACGTGGGTAAAACAGAATTATTCCGCTGTAAATTTATTTCATGAAGTTGTATTTTATTTCTCGAGTAACACGAAGAACTAGTCGTGGTACAAAATAGGTCTCTACCCCTTGGGTAGAACCTGTCATTAAGTGAAAAGTTGGTATTTATTCACCCAAACAGGTAATCTGGGTATATTTGGTATTATCCCAAATATTAATATCTACTGGGTCAGGATAGGATCGCCCAGGTCCATCCGATGAGGTGGGATTTTACCCGCTGGTTGAGCTGTCTAGGCCAACCATTCCATTCCGATGGCTTTCTCTACTAGCCTACCCAAGTCCGATATCACTTCGTTACGATGACATCCTACTGCGGCGAAAGAACCTACTTCCACCGTTTTATCTACTCACCCTAGTTCAATGAACTTGGGGACAAAGTTCGCACTCCCGCATAAAAGTGCGTCCAATGTCAAAATTCTGAACCAGACTCAATTTTCCAACTTGGCATCCAAACCCGGCCGGCCAAGTACTTACGTACATACGACGGCGACCGACGGGCTGAGCCGCAACCCGGCTAGAGCGACCACGCCATGGCGTGTCTACATCATGGCCCACTTCAACGGCGCTCCACGGGAGCTCCACGTCCGCGTGCAAAAAGCAGGCAGCCTCGTAGCCTCTAGTTGTCCCTTCTCGTCCATCGAGACGTAGCACCGTGGGGTTGCAAAACTATGTTTTGCGCCCCACGTTACTACCGGGCCGTGCCATGGATTCTACCTGTGAGTGTGGCATCCATTTTGGCAGCATTGCAGCTACGACAGCTCCCCAATAAAGCAGTAGCCAAGCGCAGTAGCTGATCTTTGCGTGAATGCTATCGATGCACCATGAGGGCCATAAACAAATATTTTCGTTTTCGGCTAGTGACGGGTCGCGCCTTGGCGCCTTGGCGCCGTGGGGTTCTCTGGGGTCCCGCTGGCACTGCCAGCAACGACAAACTCCCTTCAGGCGATGCCAGCAGTGGCGTATGCCATGCTAGTGATGCCAGCAACGGCAAACGCCCTGCAGGCAATACCAACAGTGGCATATACCCAACTGGAGATGCTAGAAATGGTTGGGGCCTTGCTGGCACCGCTAGCAATAACAAATCCTGTTGGCGATGCCAGCATCGGTTGGGGTCCTGCGAGCACCGCCAGTAGCGACAAGCACCCTACCGGCGATGCCAGCAACAACTGGGGCATTGATGGCACCGCCAATAGCAAGTACTTTGTTGGTGATGCCAGCTCCAGTTGGGGCCATGTTGGCACCGCAAGTAGCGGCAAACGCACTGCTGGCGATGCCAGCAGCAGCTAGGGCCATGCTGGCACCACGAGCAGCGGCAAATGCCCTGCTGGTGATGCCAATAATGGTTGAGGCTCCACTAGCACCACCAGGAGTATCATACGCCTTGTCGGGGATGCTAGCAGCAGCTTGCATCCTCCTGGTACAACCAGGGATGGCATACGCCCTGCTGCCGTGCGAAACAGTGATGAAGGACCCTGATGGCGCAACCAACAATGGCACATGCCTCGCTGGGATGGCAAGGAGAGCATACGCCCTGCTGGTGTTGCCGGAAATGGCTGGGCCTTACTGGCGTGGCTAGCAGCGGCACACGCCTTGCTTCCACTAACAGCAGTGGCTTACACTCTTCTGGCGCGATCAATAGAAGCACACACCTCGCTGGCACCACTAGCAGGGGCGCATACCTTGCTAAAGATGCCAGCAGAGGTTGGGACCTTGAGTGTAGCGCCAACAATGGCACACACCCCCTTGTCATGCCATCAGCGCCTAAGGACTACGGTGGTGCCGCAAGTAGTGGCATACATTCTGTCGTATTACAAGCAGTTGGGTCATTGCTTCTAGCAGTTTACAGGCATTGCCAGCAACGATATTTGCCCAGCTGGTGCTACCTACGACGGCATAAGCTCCTCTGGCGATGCTGAGTAGCATCTTGAATAGAAACACATCATGTGGGTGCTACCAGCAACATGCCGCTCTTTGCTCGTATTCTAGCATTGGCACGAGCTGACCGAGAATGTTTTGCATGTCCTTCCAACATTGCTAGAAGCACCACGATCTGACCTTGTAGTGCCTTCAATAGAGAAAAATTTGTATGCACTTTCTGTTGTTGTATCCTTACTGTCCTCTCACCTCATGTCCGTTGCCTTGCAGATCCCTAAGGCAGAGAGTACAAAAGACTGGGAGAGTATACGCGAGTCTGGCAGCTGGCGAGTAGCCTCCGGATACACTCACATTGTCACTACTCCCCTCTTGAAGAGCTCACATCTGGCCTCGAGACAATCCACTGTTGTGCCTGTTTGTATATGAACTGTAATACCTTGATGACCTGGTTTAGTGTTGCTTGTGAGATTGTGTTAGTCTAGACAGGCACAGGGTAGGCCAAAACTCAGGGAGTGGGCAGATTTTGATATGGGACAGGTTTGCCCATGACAATTTGTTTAGAGAGCGCCAATGAGATCTCTCTTACTGACCGACGAGTGGACTCTGCTAGCGAGTTCCACCCCCTAGATCACTTCTTCACGTTTCTAACTCTTGCACAGTCCATGCACCTCTGTTTTGACCGTCGTCAGTCACGTTCAAACCACAGAGTCATGCTCCACACTAGCACGTAAGGGAAGAGGGGTAAAGCCATTCCATTTTGGTATCAGAGAAGATGAGCCATTGCTCTTCGTATTGCCTATGAGATGCGCACTTCGGTCCCGGGAGGGCTCGCCGAGCATCAATCACAGTGATGGCTGTGCAGATCTGTAGTTGCGCGGAGAAGCACCTACAGCAACATCTATTCAAGCATCAACTACAGTGGCAGCTGCACAGATTAGGGATCGAAGCTGTTGCAGGATGCAGCAGCGCAGGGCAGCGACTGCCAGCGGCTGCACGAGCGGGCAACAGTCGCAACGATGGTTGCTTTAGTCGTAGCAAAAGCAGTAGCAGCGTGAAGAGGTAGTTGTAGTAATGGTGAAGGTCTAGAAGCGAGCGGCAGCAGAGTCATAGCAAGCAGTAGCCACAGCAGGTAGCAGTAGCGGGTAGTAGGCAGAGTGCTACTTGTTGCGACCGCATTGGCAATGATAGCTTTGGAATGCACCAGTTGCAGCGGTGGCGACGTGCACCAGTGTGCAGCGGAAGCCGCCAATAGCCACAGCAACAATCAGCAATTGTAGCATAGCTATGGCATTAGGTCGCAACAACACACAAGTGCTGCAATAGCAAGCGGCAACTATAACAGGGCTGAACTACCATGCTGCAGCACCAGCCATACTAAACAGCATGACCCACCACCTACTGGAGTAGCATCAACGGGTCTCTTCCCGTATTCCGTCCCCCTACTGGCTGGGCTCCCCTCTATTCTTGGGTTTGGTGGGATTGGTTCAGATACCCACAGACATTCTAACGGCCTCCTCAGATTTCCCACGCCCACTGGGGCAGGAAAAACGCTGCCAAATGTTTTTTTGACAGCGTGGGGGAGTCAGACAACGGCTCCCAGGGTGAAAAAGCGCCTCTTCTTAGATCCCACGCCCACTGGGGCAGGAGAAACACTACCAAAAAAATTTCAGTAGTGTGGGGGAAGTCCATCAACTGTTCCCAGGCTACAAAAGGCCTCAAAGCGAATCCCACGCCCACTTGGGTAGGATAAACGCTGCCGATTTTTTTCGGTAGAGTCTGTCGTTCAATGCCAGCATCTTTAGCAGTAGCACACGCTTGCTACAACTCACATAGTCACATATCCAAGGACACACCCACCGGAGTCGGCAACTCTGGCTCCACCATAGATGCGGGTTGTGCCACCTTTGGCGTGGTGGGCAGCACCCCAGGCACGAAGCGGGAAGAATCCCCATCCAGCCCTGGATCACTTGCACGTGGCCTACGTGAGCTACGTGAGCAGCAGGCACATCAGGTTGAACATACGGTCAAGCAGATGGCCAATTAGTTCAAGCTATTTCGGGACAAAGTCTAACCATACCAGCAACAGCAGCAACAACAAGAGCAACAGTTGTAGCATCAGCAGGAGAGATAGTAGAAGCTGCTCCGTGATGTACTATGCAAGGGCAAGATGACAATCGAGAGTGCGGTTGTAGTCGACGTCAATGCAGTGTTAGGAGTGTTCGATGTAGATCTGTCTGACAACCTTCCACAGTCAGACAAAGACACCAGTGACAAGGAAGGCATGCTATGCCTACACCTCGCATAGTTAGAAAAACGGCATTGAACCCTCTCGACACGCCAAGTAGTATCAATCGGCAAAGCAGGCCCAAGCAACCAGCCCGATGTACATATCGACCTAGTGTCCTTAGAGGACTGGTTACTTTGCATGAGTCTAGGTCTATGGGAGGACCCCCTGTCTCCGTCGCCAGAACAAGCTATCCCTATAGCTCTGCCGACAACAAAGCCACCCAAGTGGTTTGAGACCAAGCCCCCGACTTACCAACAAGGGGATAGCTACACCACTCGGGAGCTACATCTCCATATGTGGGCGGTCAATGAGGAGGTGTATCCATTGTACACCATCCAGTACCAGATCACAGACCCCTAGTAGATGGCTACCACCGCTCGAGTCGCATACGGTCTGTTGAAGGCTGTCCCCAAGGAGTACACCTTCGAATATGAACCTTTTCTTAGAGATCCGAGCACAGGTGATGGAGCTAACCCACGTGACGCCTGGGAGCTGGCGACAACTCTCTTTAAGGGCGCGAGCATGGAAACGACATCACAGGAGCTGTCATAGCAGATTATCATCTTCCTTCCCCTTGGTGTCATAGTCGACAAAGACTACCGCAACAGCAGCTGGTTAAGTTGTAGTAGTCCAAGGGAAGAAGTCACAAAACAACATGAGGGGTGCCAAGGATGGCAAGGAACAGGCTCCTTCAAAGCCGGCTAGGGGGAGTGCACCGCTACACAAAGTGCGACCTCTCTAAGAACTGGATGAAGATTGTGAAAGGTCCACAACGGGCGTGTGAGCGCGCCTCCACACACACCATAATAGTGACTGACACGCAGTTTTCACCATCAGCTTATGTAGCTATAGCTGAAACTAGCAACCTGCCACCTCTGGAGCAAAAGCTTGCGACGTAGGCTTGTGATATCGTCATGTTGCACCAGCTTCTCTCGCTCACCAATCAGAGAGGTGCGAGTGTATTCACTGAGCTGAGGGGTCCCATGATTGGGCGTATCGAGTCCTTGACTTACATTTGACATGTTGGCGGTGGAGCACGGTGCACTCTTGAGTCTGTGGAGTAATTCATCGCACGTGATGATGCTCGTCTGTCTGCCGTCTTTGCCGTAGTGTGCTCAGGTCACGACGATCGGATACATTGACCAGCTACACTTCATAAATACACTCTACCATTTTGGAGGGGGGGGGAGGGGGGAGGTCATCCGGAGTCCAAGCATTCCCTCCCCTACATAGGTCGAGTGTATTAGCTAAGTGTATCTGGCCAATGTATGAAATCTGTGTGATGATGGGAAACATATCCACTAATGTATTTGCATTCTATGGCATCCATAAACACGATAAAATGGTCACCACGTCGTTGGGATTCTCAACCCTTCCCCCTCCACTGATGGCCGATTGTATTAGGACACTGTATCGGGGCATGTTTTGTGGTGACGATGTATTTTGTTCACCAATGTATTGTACATAATTGTATCTTCTTACATGTCTATCACTTATCTTTTGATGCACGCACCATATACATTCGCCCAATACACTTCGATAATTGGAGGGGGGCTGGTCTCCAGCTACCCCCTAAAACGTTATAAAGTATCGGTGAAGTGTATCTGGTCAGTGTGTCCGGATTATGTGGTTGAAGCAAAAAAAGACACTAATATATTGGGAGATGATCACTTTCCTAAACTCGCAAACCGTCGATGTAGCGTTATCGATGATCACAATCGAACAGGCAAAGTTTTGTAAACGGGTATTATTAAAGATCTTCTATTGCTGACCGCCAATTGATGAAAATAGATGGTTGCAAAAGGGTTTTATGGTAGTAACAAAACAACATCAAATTGATCACCTCGTCGTCCCCTCCCCTCCCACAGTCATAGTGTATTTGAGGTAAAAAAAGGGGCGTGTCTCGTACAACATACAAGATTACACACTTTCATATTTTGTCAAATGGTTTGAATGTAGGGTCTGAAACCCCCCCCAACAGAAGGGGACCTACTAGGCCACGCTGCCGCGTGGCTTAGGATTAGCCCGAACAAGAAAAAAATGAAGTCGAAATCCCCCAAATGTGACTTTGGGAGGGTTTTGTTTTTTTTTTGCGTTTTGAGTCAAGGAATAGGGACTGTCGTACCTTACAGTTCTAACACATTTCATGTATAAGTAGAAATGTATGTCATTTACTATGAAATGTAAGTGGAGGTGTTGAGTACTTAACCATGGACTTTATTATGTGTTTTACCTTTTTGGCAAACCTTCTAGGAATTTTTGTGTCTTCAAGCATTCAAATATATTTGTATGTATGTGAACAGACGTTGTAAATAAAGGTGTGATACATTTTCCACGAAGGAATCATGAAACTTCTAAAGGCATGTTTTTAGTACGTACACTTTATGACGAGTGTATTCTATGGGTGATCAACCATAAATGTGCTCTGTTTACGTGAACCATATGTACTCAGGCATAGGCTCATGACGCATGAAGTACAACATCAAAGAGACCTCACTAGGCATTGTCTGTGTCGCTCTTCAAATAGACATAGATCCTCATGTCAAGCCATGTACTACATCATGACGAATAACAATGCTCAAACGCATGTCAGTAATGGTAAGACAATGGACTCGAACGCATGTTGCTCATGATAGCAGATTCATGCGTACACGACATTGGCTCATGAGGCTCTAAGCCTGTGATACTAACACATGTAATCGGTGCCTTCACACTTGAATGAACACCATGAATTGACATATTTTTTCATGTACATTGCCTCTCTATCTCTCT
>SZWC01011728.1:33847-49682 GCA_023375785.1 Penium margaritaceum
ACTCCCTCCCTGCCATCTCCCCGCGCACCCTCTCCTGGCCCGCACCTTTCTGTTTCTTCGCTTTCTTGCCCCGTCTTGGACACTCCTCCGCCCTCCTCTCCCGTCTCGTCCCGTACTCGCTCTCGCACCGCTCGTGCTCTCACCTGCACCTCAGATCCTATCTCCGCCGCTCCTCCGTCCCCTCCTTCCTCTCCGCCTGCCCCTTCGCCGCCTTTACCCCCTCCCCTCTCTTCTTCACTTCCCCTCTCTTCGGAGAACTCTCCCTTCCCCCTTCCCTCCTCATCGCGGTCCTCCTCTGTCGTCGCCAGCCCCGCGTCCCGCCCTCTCCTACCCTACACCTTCCATCCGGGCCATCCTCATGGTCGCCACTTCTTCCATCGTGAGTTCTGCCACGCCCTTGATGTGTGCATAGACCATTGTTTCGTCAGCGCACCGGCATCTGCTGCACGTGCCCTTGCGGTCACATCGGCCCCACCCGCTTCTCCCCTCCCCTCCCTGGATGAGTCCGACCCACTCACCCTTGCCAACGCTCTTGTTCGCCCTGACGCTGCTGCTTGGCACGCGGCCTGCGTCGCAGAGCTTTCCGCTCTGGCTGAGCACGGTGTGCTCGAACTCACTGACCTTCCTCCCGGTCGCACAACGATGAAGGCCAAGTGGGTCCTGCGCAAGAAGTTCACCACCTCTGGTGCCCTCCATCGGTACAAGGCTTGCCTTACAGTAAAAGGCTACTCCCAGGTCCCCGGTGTCGACTTCACCGACACGTATGCCCTTGTCGGTCGTTTCACGACGAGTCGTGTCGTCATCTGCCTCACAACTCACTTTTAGTGGGAGCTCCACCAGATGGACGTGAACAACGCCTTCCTCCACGGTCATCTGGAGGAAGAGTTGTACACGGTCCAGCCCCCTGGTTTCTCTGATGGCACCGGTTTCATCTGCCGTCTCCGTCGTGCGCTCTACGGCCTTCGTCAGTCTCCTCGTTGTTGGAACGAGGAACTCTCATCCACCCTTGTCCGTGGTGGTTTCCGCCGCAGTCAGTCCGACTCCTCCCTGTTTGTCGGGGGCACGACACTCGTGCACGCCTTCATTCTTGTGTATGTCGTCGACCTTCTCATGACCTCTCCTTCATCCTCTGTGATCTCCGCGGCCAAGGGTCTTCTCTCCTCGGTATATCGCATGAAGGACCTTGGTCTCGCAACCATGTTCTTGGGCATGCAGATTGAGCGTCTCCCCGGCTGTCTGTTGGTCCATCAGGAGCGCTATGTCCACACCCTCGCCGATCGCTTCTCTTCCGTTGTCGACCTCTCCCGTCCTCTCTCTGCTACCTCCTTGCCCATGCCACCAGGCACCCCGCTCGCTCTCCGTGTAGCCCACGACACCGAGTCTGGTGCACAGGAGTCCGCCGTCACGTTCCAGTCTATCATTGGTGCCCTCACCTATCTGGCTGGCACCACTCGCCTGGACATCGCTTGTGCGGTGAATGTCCTCGCTCAGTACGCCTGCGAGCCTCGCATGGCTCACCTACAGGCAGCCGCGTACGTCCTCCGCTATGTCCTTGGCTTTGCCAGGGCAGGTCTTGTCTTCCAGGCCGGGTCCGATGTGCCGCTCTTGGAGGGTTATGCTGACAGTGACTACGCTCGCGACTCCAACGCTCGCAGCCGTAGTGGCTTTGTCTTTCTTTTGGGCTCTGCTGCTGTCTCATGGCATAGTGGGAAACAGGGATGCGTGGCTCGCAGCACTGGGGAGGCTGAGTACATGGCTCTGGGCAGTGCTGCCGCCGAGGCCGTGTGGCTCCGTCGCCTTCTCGACAACCACCACCTTCCCATCCCGGCTGTGTCCCTCCACACGGACAGTGAGAGCGGGCTGGCCATTGCCCGGAATGCTGGTGCCCTTCAACGCCGCACCAAACACATCAATGTTGAATACCACTACGTGCGCGCAGTTGTTAAGACAAGCGATGTCTCTCTCCGGTTCATCTCTGCTCAGTACCAGCTCGCAGACTTTCTCACAAAGGCTCTACACCAGCCTGCCTTCGCCGCGAGTATTGCTGCGGTCGGCCTCCGTACCCTTCCCCCGATGGACTGATGCCCCTCCTTCCTTTCTTGTTCTCTCTGCCTGCATCCCTTGGTCCTCTGCTCGATGACCACTTGCATGTCCCACCCGCATTCGTGCACTCGATACAGGTCTTCTTCACTCCGTGTGTGCATCCCCTACAGGATCTTCCGTACTCGCCATCCCTCGTCACCGAGCTTGTGTTTTCCTGCCTCTTTCCTCCCGTTCTCCTTCCTCCCGCACCGTGTATGCATGCCTCTGGACGTTGGTGTGTAGGTCCTTGACCACGCGGCCCTGTCCCTGGCGGCGTGCCATTCTGCACGCGCTCCTCCGGTGGGACGGTGTCGTTTGGCTTGACGCCTCGGGTGTGGTGCTTCTGGAGGTGCCCTTCTGGTGGTCTACCTCTGGGTGGTGCTCGCTCCCGGCGGGGCGCTCCTTGCTGGATGCCTCTGGACAGACACTACTGGAGGGGCGCTACTGGAGGGGCGCTACTGGAGGGGCGCTACTGGAGGGGCACCACTGGCGGGGTGCCACTGGAGGAGTACTTCTCGAGGGGTGCTCTTAGCGGGCTCCGCCTGGGTGATGCCCTCAGCTGGGTGCTGCTGGATGCCTGCTCCTAGGGAGGTGCCTTTGGGTGAGGGCCTCTGGCTGGCTGTCCACCGATGGGGTGCTCATGTCTGGGTGCTCCTCTCAGTTCCTCATGGTCCTTGCGCGCTTGTGGTGTGGTGCTCAAGCCTTTTGCTTGGGGCATCCACCTCGCTTACGCTATCATGTTAAAGTAACAAACGTTTTCTGTCGTTTAGGGTTAGCTAGCCTAGTTCAGTCCTTGCCTTCTGCTTGCACGTACTTCTTGCGAGACGTGCGTCCACTTACACTCGGAGTTCGTGGGACACGCTCGACGTTCGCTCAAGCTGGGACACCTGTGTCTTGCGTGGTTCACCACATGATGTGGCGAGCCACGCGAGACCTGGGGTGCGACCCGATAGGGGTCACGCACCCAGGCCTCTCGAGCTCACTTTTCCATTCATCGAGCCTAATTTCACTCTCTCTCAAACTCTCGATCTCCCTAAGTCCTCAACTGCTCGATCCTCCCCTCACAACTCTCGAGAGCGACCCCCCCTCACAGCTCTCTAGAGCTCTCCCCCCTCACAGCTTTCGAGAGCTCCCCGTCTCTCACAAGATAAGAGGGACAGTTAGTCCTGCGACTAACTCCCGAGCTCTCCCACCACCCGCCTCCTCCACTCTCCTCCACCTGTCTCTCCCCGCTGACCTCACCCTCATCAACAACATGGGTCTTCTGCTCATGACACACACCCTTCTGACGTGTGATAATTGGAGGAGAGAACAAAAGTGACAACTGCCTACAGTGATTTGTCTCCTTGGCCGTCTGATGCGATAGTAGGAGCAATTGTTTTGCTAATTACACTGAACTGTTAAATGTAGTATACTCAAGAATAAGTGGAAAAAAACATGTAGAATATGATGCCAGCTCATTCTCATAACATGTGCACAATGCCCTGTCAACAGGAGTCTTTGGCCTAGGCATAAAGGGAGAGCTATCATGTTATCCTTTTTCGCCAACTGACCAAGTAATTCTCTTGTACAGAGATATTGAACGACATGCTGGAAAACGTATTTATGCACAAGCTGATGGAAATGATGGAGAAGAGAAGAGAGCGTTGAATCTCAAGAATTTATCAGAAGGGTGTTTAGTATTTCGTGATCTGATGACATGGATTTCACATAATGTACAATGAAGACGTGTAAAATGATTTTTTCAGGATTTTTTTTAATACGTTTCCTTATGGAAAATTTCTGGAATCTTCATATGCAAATGAATGTAACATATTCATCTATCATTTTCAGAGGGATCATGAATTTATCTCAAACAAGCAACTTCTATATGACCGTTTTGATTGTGATCATCCTCACCTCGCTAAGCAAACATTCGTTCTTGTCAATCTGAAGTCATAATCATGGTGTTACTAATTGAGCTGTTTTCATTTTCCCTCAAATGGAAGTCCTTAGTGCAATGGAAACACTCACCAATTGCATCTTGGACTTGTAATCCATTTGGAAAGATGGAAAATGCCTTCCTTTGTATTTCAAAGATATTCTCTGGTTGTTCCAGCACATGTTGGTGCTCTTGCGGTTTTTATTTCTCTCCTTATGTGCTGGTTGCTATTGTTGTTGTAATACTGGTTGTTGTCCCTTCTGATTTTCTGAGTATTGCTAATTTGCTTTTTTCTTCTAATATAGCTCTTCTTGCTGTTGTTCAGCATGTGCCTGATTTAGCGGTTGCTACTGTAGCGCTAGCTGTGCAAGCTAGTTGGCTACTCATATTGCTATCATTACTAGTGCACAACATGCCAATGCTAAAATGCAAATGGATGTTGCTGTGCAAACTTCTTTTGTGCAGCGTTGTATTGCTATTCCTGTACTACTTGTTGTTGCAACCGTTCTACATGAGGTCGTCACTACCATCCCGGAAACAAGTTACGCAACACATTTGTATTGTTCCTCGTCTCCATGGCAAGGATCTCATTGTTCAAATGGTTATCCATTTGCACACCATTACCGTGCAGCAGACGTGAGATGTTTTGTATTCTTTGCTATCTAGAGGAGGACGAGTGCTAGCATGAAGTATTGTGATCACACTAACTCAACTCAGCCAGTGGATGGAGTGAGGGATGTGTAGAAAACATCATCTTGTTACCTAAACCATTAGCACATTGGGATGATTTCATAGGTTTTGAAGGATTTGTAGAATTGTGGAGCGATGCAAAGCGTACGTAACTTCAATCATGAAAGCCATGTTGTTTTGCCACATGATCTATGTTATGTTTGGCATTGTTTTGTTTGTTCCCTTTCATTGGTAATCAATGGTGGTTAGAGCACTGTCATTTTTCACAACTAGTGATGATAGCAAATTGCATACGGGATGAGGGACTCCTTGTGTCAGTGTATACATTCATAAACACACCTCCTATTGAATGTGTAAAAAGGGAGTTAGTCTTGTTCAAAATTCCACACACATGCATGCACAAATCATCATTGGATTATTGAAGTTTGACGTGTACTTGAAAATTCATGTAATAAATCATATTGATAAAATTGCATTGTGTGATTTTCCAATGCCTAGGAGTGGCTGAGCGTATCTACATGGCTCGTTATTCATAATGAATCATCAATAATGCACGATGTTTTGTGTTGATGTGGCGGATCAATATGCATACTGATATGCTTTGCAAAAGCATGCATGTCCAATATTCATTTATATAGATGAACTGTAATGTATTCATCTGCCATGGATTCTCAGTTGAATTCTAGTTCAAAGGAAGTAGAGAAGAATCCAAATGTGAATGCATTTTGAGTAGTGACACAAGCATCGCAAGATGTCAACACAAATTTATGGAACTTGGAAAATGATTCAATCCTTAAGTGACAATTGACCTTTTATTTAGTATGATCAGACACACATCAATGCAAGAAATCTAATTGTCCACGATCATCATAATCGGACACACCTTCACTCACCAGTCGCTTTCATCTGATTGGTCAAATTCATGTCCACAGCTTTGCAATATCTAGTTGCCTGAATTCCCGAATCACCTTAGTTAGTAAGGAATTGAAATGACAACATGACTTACGTGGAAGTACAACCGTACCAGAGTGAAAGCACGATTGATGATGGAATTCAAGAAATAATGTAACATTTGAGTAAGAATGCACTTAGTAGAGAATGTGTTGAGACACCACACATAGTTGACATTCTATAACACACCCATCTGTACCCAAAGTCATAATTATAGCGGTTTTCCTCTATATTCCAATCAAGAGAGTGATGTGTCATGAAATCCAATACCTTGCAAATGCAATGAACATCTTTACTGATGTAGTGATGAAGGGTTTTTTCATTTAGTTACATTAAACAGTTGTTTTCAACGACGTGTTTCAAGTTTTACTCCATGAGTTCACAATCATTCATAACCTGAATTCTCATTCTACCTCCGCTTTGGGGGAATTGGCATATCCGCATGAAATACTTGGCATAACATGAGTAACAAAATGTAAGCATGATTTCTGATGAATGCTGGGAAACAATGTGAACTTTAACTGTACATGCGCGAAGAACACAACAGGATGAAGTAAATACCAAGGATACTGTTATGTACCAAACCCATTTCCACTTGGCGTCACATTAATAGCTAACCTCCACATTCAATTTTTAACATGATAGGATGCCATGCATTGTTGCCTATTTTTACCAAACTCATCTTCACCTTGCGCCACAAGTTTGAGGGTTGTTCATCACATTCAATTTAGTAGAGCAATGTGTTGTTGCATCCATTTGGTAAAAAACACAATGTTACATTTTGTCTCCATAGCAATGAAGAGGTTTACATTGCTCATTATGCGAATTGTGTACAGATGAGAGATTGTTTTTGTCTCAACCACACTAAGATTTTATGTCAATGACTCGTTAGTTGTGGAGAATGAAATGGATAAATTTTTTATCTAAAGGTTCTTATGATTTACAACCTACGATCTTGGGTGACCTCTGTCATTTGGCATATCAACATGACTTATGTGGTGGTACATGCCTAGCATAGTCCGTACATGATTATTAACGGAATATGGAAAACAATCTTAACTTTTACCAAACATCTACTTATAGATAATGTGATGAGTTGTGAGGCATTCTTGGAGTTGCGTACCAAACTCATCTTCAACCGGTGTGACACTTACGAGATTTACATGTGTTATAATCTAGAGAGGAATGTGCCATGGCATCCACTTGGTAAGAAATGCAATGACACTTTTTGATTTGATAACAATGAAGAGGTTTACAACATTCATTAAGTAAACTTTGTTTACACTTTGGATTCTTGTAGTCACGAGCAGATTAAAAATTGGCATCAATAACTCATTAGTCATTGAGAACTAATTGAATTAACTTACTTTCCCTAGGTCTATGATCATTTGTAGCCACAAATCTTGATTATGGACGAACTGCCATATGGACATGACTTACGTGGCAATTCATTCGTACCACACTATCGTCAGTAAACATTTCACAAGTTATGGAATAATTGCACCTGTTATTGTACATAGACATGGTAGAAAACATGATGAAATGCGAGACTTTATTTGCATCATTTACTCGATCCATCTCCTCCAGGTGTCACGCTTGCTCGGGTTATTGCTCACATTCCTTTTACGTGAGGGGTGTGACATGGCACAATTTGAGATCCATTAAGATAACACTCTTAATTGTTTTTGCAATGGAAGGGGTTTACCACACACTAAATCAACCTCTGTATGTTACAGATGCTATAGGTCCCAACCACATTCATTTTAGACATTTCTTTAACAAATGCAATGGCATGCTCATATTTGGCGTATCCAACGAGGATCTTGTAAGCACAAATCAATCAATACTACTCCTTCTCTAACGATTATTAAACAAATATGCCTATTTTCAACAACAAAATGCTTATCAGGATGAAAAACATCATTTCCAAATTTTTACTCACAACGTAATGACATGCCCTTCCTGTTGAACAAAACAATTTGGCATTCATATGAGGTTTTTTTTTCCACTAAGTTGACAGTAAATGGGGTCCTATTTATTATTATGACATTGGAAATGGAATTGGCCAATGTATGCTCTTGATGAAACATGGTTACAATCCTTAAAACTTGGGCCAGCATAGGATTCCTCTTTTTTTTTAATTTGAAATTCATACCTTTTTTTAGGGGAACTATCTTGTAAGATTTCCCAGAGTGATGTCGATTTGTACTTTATTCCAGTGTTGCTACATTTTTGTACATCATGTAGTGAAAGTGTTCTGCTGTTTGAAATACCACGGTGTAGATGAATCGCAGTTTGGTATGTGCCTCACCATCTACGCGGATGGATTTAAGTATTCTAATGGTACTATTTGCAAAAGCACATGGAGTACAAAATTTGACTTTTCGGAGACATCATAGGTCATGGTTTACGCATGAATGAGGCCATTCACTTGCTCTCATCCGTGTTTTGGGATCAATGAACTCAAACCTTACCTTATGTTGGTTTCAAAACATTCAAGAGAACCACGTCCATGATAGCATACCCTCTGTTTAATTCAATGTGACAAATGGTTAACGTATGGTGACATTTTACTTTGTTAGCATGCTGTTTGCACTTGACACGACTGGTTTGCATTTCAATAGTGCGACGTTATTTGTTGCAATTCTGTGAATGTTTAGAAAACTTGAACACATTCTCGTTGTTGGTAGAAATTCTGCCGGGGACCATGTTTTGAAAGTTTTCCCAAAATGTATGCGGCCGTAATCATTAATAGCTCAAGGTTATTTCAAGACAAGCGGTCATTGGCAAGAAAACTGTCAGTCGCGGACAAAAATTGCAGGTTTGCCACATGTTTACACTCTTCATGTCTGTGTGCAGACGTTGGCCTTTATTCTGCGTGCTCACATTCCAAGCGTTATTCACGCTGATGCGTCCCTGAGTGGAACAGAGGGGTACTACATTCAACTGGTTGGCCGTGACTCATGAAAGACTTCCGATCGGCAGGTTGTAGAGGAGAAGACCTCTAGTTGGGAGATATCGAGTATGGGATACTGTGTATAAGTACCACCATCTGCCACCCCTCAAAGCCCTGTGGCCGGGGCGGCCGGGTCGCAGGTGAATGTATTAAATAGCAAGCAACACAGAATCTAGCCACGTGCTACATGCGCCCAATTTTGTCTAAGCGCAAATTTTGATGGCACCAGGTTTGTTTTTGGATGTGGTGACGACGTTGTCAACGAGATGGGGTAACGATGTTGTCAACGAGATTGGATCACAAAGTTTTGTACACAACAAAAGTTGTTCGTGTAATGAATGTCGTCTTGTAATGATCGAGGGAGGATCGATGCTTTGAACATGAAGAAATCCCTCCCCTGCAATAAACAGCATTGCTTTATGACATCCGGCTTGCGTATGGAACAAAATGATAAAGAGAAAATGAATCCTGTAGACAACAGCACTGATCTTTCAAACCTGTACATACTAATGAAGTGAAACATTCTTTTAATGAAATACCATTCTTGTTCAAAACAAGACCATGAAGTATTCATGTTTTTGGTAATGATCCTACATGGTATCTTTGTACTGGGGTTGAGGGGGAATATGGGGCAACAGCGCGTNCACAGCCCGATGCGTAATGAGGACAACATTCAGGATAAGGACAAGGTGAATGCACCAGGAAGTAGGGCACATAGAGCACTATGCAACGCAATTAACGGCAAACGATTCCGATACCACAGTGTACCGCAGACAATACTTCAGCATTGGGGGGTGAGTGAGTGGGGGGAGAAGCGGCATGCACACCCACAGCCGGATGTGTCACGGGGACACCGCTTGAGATAATGAAAAGACAAATGCACCGAGATGTAGAGCATGGAAAATGCTCTGCGACGCAGTTTACAGCACGCAATTCTGATACCATGCGGGAGTGAAGGAGCGATGGAGGTGAGAGGGTCATAAAGCTCATACGGACAGCGTCCCATGAATGTGTGAAACCATGGGCATTATAATAAACACAATTGGACATTGCATCAGGGTGTACCAAGGGCTACTGGAAAACGTTTCCGGCCCATAGATTGGTTTCCGAATGCACCTGGTTCCGCCCACCCCAGCGGAAGTATTGTGGTTGCGCACAACGACAGAGGCCCATGAAGGTGTGCAACCATACGTATTTTAATAAAAGCAATTGGACAGTGGATTGGGGTTCGCCAAGGGCGACTGGAAAAAATTTATGGCTCGTCCATTGGTTTCCAAATGCCCCTGGTTCCGGCCACCCCAGCGGAAGCATTGTGGGTGCGCACAACGACAATGGCGCATTTAGGTGTGCAACCATGGACATTTTAAAAAAAGCAATTGAACAGTGGATTGGGGTTTGCCGAGGGCTACTGGAAACATTTTACAGCCCGCTGATTGGTTTCTGAATGCCCCTGGTTATGCCCACCCTAGCAGAAGCATTGTGGGTGCGCACAACAAGAGCAGCGCATAAAGGTATGGAACCGTAGGCATTTTGAGAATGTTATTGGATGGTGGATCGGGGTTTGCCGAGGGTGACAGGAAACATTTTACGGCCCGTTTACTGGTTTCTGAATGCCCCTGGTTCCGTCCACCCCAGCGGAAGCATTCTGGGTGCGCATAATGATAGCAGCGCATGAAGGTGTGCAACCATATGCATTTTAATAAAAGCAATTGAAAAGTGGATCGGGGTTTGCCAAGGGTGACTGGAAAACTTTTATGGCTCGTCGATTGGTTTGCAAATGCCCATGGTTATGCCCACCCAAGCGGAAGCATTGTAGGTGCGCACAATTACAGTGGTGCATGAAGGTGTGCAACCATGGGCATTTTAATAAGCGCAATTAGACAGTGGATCTAGGTTTTATGTCCCGTCCATTGGTTTCTGAATGCCTGAGGTTTTGCCCACCCCAGTGGAAGCATTGTGGGTGCGCGCAACGACAGCGGCGCATGAAGGTGTGCAACCATAGGCATTCAAAAAGTAAACAATTGGACAGTGGATCGCGGTTTGCCGCTGGCTACTGGAAACATTTTATGGCCCATCAAATAGATTCCGAATGCTCCTGGTTCCGCCCACCCCAGCGGAAGCATTCTGGGTGCGCGCAACGACAGCGGCGCATGAAGGTGTGCAACCATAGGCATTCAAAAAGTAAACAATTGGACAGTGGATCGCGGTTTGCCGCTGGCTACTGGAAACATTTTATGGCCCATCAAATAGATTCCGAATGCTCCTGGTTCCGCCCACCCCAGCGGAAGCATTCTGGGTGCGCGCAACGACAGCGGCGCATGAAGGTGTGCAACCATAGGCATTCAAAAAGTAAACAATTGGACAGTGGATCGCGGTTTGCCGCTGGCTACTGGAAACATTTTATGGCCCATCAAATAGATTCCGAATGCTCCTGGTTCCGCCCACCCCAGCGGAAGCATTCTGGGTGCGCGCAACGACAGCGGCGCATGAAGGTGTGCAACCATAGGCATTCAAAAAGTAAACAATTGGACAGTGGATCGCGGTTTGCCGCTGGCTACTGGAAACATTTTATGGCCCATCAAATAGATTCCGAATGCTCCTGGTTCCGCCCACCCCAGCGGAAGCATTCTGGGTGCGCGCAACGACAGCGGCGCATGAAGGTGTGCAACCATAGGCATTCAAAAAGTAAACAATTGGACAGTGGATCGCGGTTTGCCGCTGGCTACTGGAAACATTTTATGGCCCATCAAATAGATTCCGAATGCTCCTGGTTCCGCCCACCCCAGCGGAAGCATTCTGGGTGCGCGCAACGACAGCGGCGCATGAAGGTGTGCAACCATAGGCATTCAAAAAGTAAACAATTGGACAGTGGATCGCGGTTTGCCGCTGGCTACTGGAAACATTTTATGGCCCATCAAATAGATTCCGAATGCTCCTGGTTCCGCCCACCCCAGCGGAAGCATTCTGGGTGCGCGCAACGACAGCGGCGCATGAAGGTGTGCAACCATAGGCATTCAAAAAGTAAACAATTGGACAGTGGATCGCGGTTTGCCGCTGGCTACTGGAAACATTTTATGGCCCATCAAATAGATTCCGAATGCTCCTGGTTCCGCCCACCCCAGCGGAAGCATTCTGGGTGCGCGCAACGACAGCGGCGCATGAAGGTGTGCAACCATAGGCATTCAAAAAGTAAACAATTGGACAGTGGATCGCGGTTTGCCGCTGGCTACTGGAAACATTTTATGGCCCATCAAATAGATTCCGAATGCTCCTGGTTCCGCCCACCCCAGCGGAAGCATTCTGGGTGCGCGCAACGACAGCGGCGCATGAAGGTGTGCAACCATAGGCATTCAAAAAGTAAACAATTGGACAGTGGATCGCGGTTTGCCGCTGGCTACTGGAAACATTTTATGGCCCATCAAATAGATTCCGAATGCTCCTGGTTCCGCCCACCCCAGCGGAAGCATTCTGGGTGCGCGCAACGACAGCGGCGCATGAAGGTGTGCAACCATAGGCATTCAAAAAGTAAACAATTGGACAGTGGATCGCGGTTTGCCGCTGGCTACTGGAAACATTTTATGGCCCATCAAATAGATTCCGAATGCTCCTGGTTCCGCCCACCCCAGCGGAAGCATTCTGGGTGCGCGCAACGACAGCGGCGCATGAAGGTGTGCAACCATAGGCATTCAAAAAGTAAACAATTGGACAGTGGATCGCGGTTTGCCGCTGGCTACTGGAAACATTTTATGGCCCATCAAATAGATTCCGAATGCTCCTGGTTCCGCCCACCCCAGCGGAAGCATTCTGGGTGCGCGCAACGACAGCGGCGCATGAAGGTGTGCAACCATAGGCATTCAAAAAGTAAACAATTGGACAGTGGATCGCGGTTTGCCGCTGGCTACTGGAAACATTTTATGGCCCATCAAATAGATTCCGAATGCTCCTGGTTCCGCCCACCCCAGCGGAAGCATTCTGGGTGCGCGCAACGACAGCGGCGCATGAAGGTGTGCAACCATAGGCATTCAAAAAGTAAACAATTGGACAGTGGATCGCGGTTTGCCGCTGGCTACTGGAAACATTTTATGGCCCATCAAATAGATTCCGAATGCTCCTGGTTCCGCCCACCCCAGCGGAAGCATTCTGGGTGCGCGCAACGACAGCGGCGCATGAAGGTGTGCAACCATAGGCATTCAAAAAGTAAACAATTGGACAGTGGATCGCGGTTTGCCGCTGGCTACTGGAAACATTTTATGGCCCATCAAATAGATTCCGAATGCTCCTGGTTCCGCCCACCCCAGCGGAAGCATTCTGGGTGCGCGCAACGACAGCGGCGCATGAAGGTGTGCAACCATAGGCATTCAAAAAGTAAACAATTGGACAGTGGATCGCGGTTTGCCGCTGGCTACTGGAAACATTTTATGGCCCATCAAATAGATTCCGAATGCTCCTGGTTCCGCCCACCCCAGCGGAAGCATTCTGGGTGCGCGCAACGACAGCGGCGCATGAAGGTGTGCAACCATAGGCATTCAAAAAGTAAACAATTGGACAGTGGATCGCGGTTTGCCGCTGGCTACTGGAAACATTTTATGGCCCATCAAATAGATTCCGAATGCTCCTGGTTCCGCCCACCCCAGCGGAAGCATTCTGGGTGCGCGCAACGACAGCGGCGCATGAAGGTGTGCAACCATAGGCATTCAAAAAGTAAACAATTGGACAGTGGATCGCGGTTTGCCGCTGGCTACTGGAAACATTTTATGGCCCATCAAATAGATTCCGAATGCTCCTGGTTCCGCCCACCCCAGCGGAAGCATTCTGGGTGCGCGCAACGACAGCGGCGCATGAAGGTGTGCAACCATAGGCATTCAAAAAGTAAACAATTGGACAGTGGATCGCGGTTTGCCGCTGGCTACTGGAAACATTTTATGGCCCATCAAATAGATTCCGAATGCTCCTGGTTCCGCCCACCCCAGCGGAAGCATTCTGGGTGCGCGCAACGACAGCGGCGCATGAAGGTGTGCAACCATAGGCATTCAAAAAGTAAACAATTGGACAGTGGATCGCGGTTTGCCGCTGGCTACTGGAAACATTTTATGGCCCATCAAATAGATTCCGAATGCTCCTGGTTCCGCCCACCCCAGCGGAAGCATTCTGGGTGCGCGCAACGACAGCGGCGCATGAAGGTGTGCAACCATAGGCATTCAAAAAGTAAACAATTGGACAGTGGATCGCGGTTTGCCGCTGGCTACTGGAAACATTTTATGGCCCATCAAATAGATTCCGAATGCTCCTGGTTCCGCCCACCCCAGTGGAAGCATTGTGGGAGCACGCAACAACAGTGGCGCATGAAGGAGTGCAACCATAGTGATTTTTATAAAAACAACTGGACAGTAGGGCGGGGCCTGTGTCTGTATAAGTGGGTTTATGCATGTGTGTGTTCGTACATGTGGATGTGTGTGAGTGTGTACGTGTGTGTGTGTGTGTATGCCCAGGTTCAAATGTTGGTCTATATCATCAATGAGTCATCGAAAGAAATTCAGTACGTCCAAACATGCATTCCATTGTACAGGCAAAAAACCTTTCACAATGACTGGAAGATCTGGATAAGGCAACGCATCTTGTTATGAACATACCTGTTCCATAATGTTTTCCAAGTTTCTGTAGCATCTTTCCCCTTCATCCAAACGATGGACCGTCAATTTTGAAAATGTCTGCATGCTTCCTATTGTCCGTACACTGGTTTCTTTTGTTACGCATGCAGTTTGATGACCGCCATCCTTGGCATGTATTTGACGCGGTTTGAACTCATGCTCTATTTTTATCGTCACTCCAGGATATGTAGAGGACAAAACGATGGTTTCGTACATACGGGGTATCTATGTGGTTAGAAACAGGAAGAATATCCACACAACATGGTTTCAAAACGAGGACCTACATCCTGTTCAATGTAACGTTGCGAGAAGTTGTCGTAGGAAATCCAGGTAAATGTGCTCCATGACGGCTACATTTCCACGAAAGCCGTCTTGTCGGTAACCGAGATGCACGGATGTGTTCAGTATTGAAGGTGCACGAGCTTGTCTTGTGAACGAGGGTGATATATGCATTGCGTTTATCAACAAGAATGGACCATGCACCGCGTACTTGACTGAACAACTGTAGGGGCGATGTGTCCGGCCTCCTGCGACAGATAGTGGGGGGTTAACGTCCAGCAGCTCATTTTTCTTCACTTTGCATGTTTTACTGTATTTGTGTTACGAAATGGCGTGCAAGCGTCTAGGCCCACCGGCACTGGACTCTTCTTGCACCATGTACGCAGCCCTGGCCAAGGATGAACCTCAACAGTTCATTCCTCAGCCCACACTTACCATCCGTCCGTCATCTACGGATGTAGAAAGAATACTTCTTCCACTGCAAGAAGTTGCTGCCGACACGAGAAGTCCCCGCAAATTGCTCTCGCTGCCAACAAGTGGGTAAAGGCACTTGGCTGCTGGAAGAATTTGCTGCCACCACTCCCACAAGTTGCCGCCACCACGGCAAGAAGTTCCTGCCTCCGCGTTAGGAAGTCGTCGTTGCCGTGGTGAGAAGTTGTCATTCTGAAGAAGGTGTTGCCGCCGCAACAAAGGCATTGCCGTTGTGGCAAGAAGTCGCTGCTTCTGTTGCAAGAAGTTGCCGCCGCACCTAGAAGTCGCCACCGCTGTCCGCACGGAAGGCATTGCCCCGTCCTTGACGACGGCGTTGCCGCCGCGGCAAGAATTCGCCGCTTCTGTTGCAAGAAATTTCTGCCTCAACTAGAACTTGCTGCCGCCGTTAACGCCCTGTGTTAGCTTTCAAGATGATGTGTCCATCATCCTAGCAAACAGGGACGCCCATAACGTTTTGTGCCACATTTGCAGACGGACAGGACAGAAAATGGGGCCAAAAGCCTTGGCAGCTCTCTATGAGAACAAATGCGCGGAATTCCCACCTAAGTCTTGGAGGATAGGTCACTGCACCCATGACACGGCCGAAGAGGCTGAGCGTGTAGGCAAAGGTGGTGTTTGGTTTTGCATGAACACGAACTGTAACGGATAGTGGTCAACAGCAAGGCCATCATCAGTTGGTGAAGATTGGTTTGACAACGCTGCTTGGAACATGAGATTCTACTGTCGCAGGTGATGAATGATTTCTTTGGGTTCATTCTAGTGCTTTTCATTGTTTAATCTTAGAACCAAACTGTGGTTGATATTTTGAACCACACT
>SZWC01011729.1:0-46006 GCA_023375785.1 Penium margaritaceum
CAGATGGATGTCAAGACAGCCTTCCTTTACGGAAAACTTGACAAGGAGGTATTGATGGAGGTTCCGGAGGGGGTTGATGCTCCTGAGGGCAAGGTGTGCAGATTGGTGAAGGCACTCTATGGGCTAAAACAATCGCCAAGACTTTGGTACCAGGAGATGGACACGTTCATGGCCAAGGAGTCCTTCATGCACTGCGACAATGATCCCAGCATGTACGTGCATGAGAGTGACAAAGGGACNCTGAGTAGCAGATTCGAGATGAAGGACATGGGTCCTCTTGACTTCTATCTTGGAATTGCCATCAAGCGCGACAGAGCAGCAGGTACAATCAGCCTGAACCAGACAAAATACATCGACTCCATCCTCAAACGATACGACATGGCAGATTGCAAACCTGCCAGCACACCCATGAGCTCGGAGTGCAAACTCTCCACCTCCATGTCCCCATCCAACGAAGCGGAGAAAACTGACATGCTTGGCATCCCATATCAGTCTGCGGTGGGCAGTTTGATGTATGCCATGGTCGCCACCCGACCAGATATAGCCCATGCTGTTGGGCAGGTGAGTCGGTTTGTGGCCAATCCCGGTCCACTTCACTGGCAGGCCGTGAAGCGCATCATGCGCTACCTTCAGGGGACGCGCCACGTAGGCCTCCAGTTTGGAGGCATTGCTGGATCCGCATCACTCCGTCTCATGTGCTACACTGATGCTGATTGGGGAGGGAATATTGATGACAGAAAATCTACCTCCGGCTTTGTGTGTATGTTGAATGGAGGTGCAGTCAGTTGGGCAAGTCGCAAGCAAGAATGTGTCTCTCTGTCAACAGCTGAAGCTGAGTACATCGCCTTGGCTGAGGTGTGTAAAGAGATGCAGTGGCTACGAAGCTTGCTATCTGAGATGAAGGCACCACAAGCAACGGCGACGGTCATCAAGATTGACAACATGAGCGCCATTGACATGTCAAAGAACCCCGTCCTGTCGAGGCGCACAAAGCACATCGAGATCCGCTACCACTACGCTCGAGACTTGGTCTACAAGCAGACAGTGGAGCTCGAGTATGTCGGTACCAAGCTCAACCGGGCTGACATGCTTACAAAGCCACTGGACAAGGATCTCCACCAGGCGGGCAGGCAAGGTATTGGCATGGTCAACGCAAGTGATGACGAATGATGATGGTCACTGACGCAAGGTGCAAGGGAGAGATTTGTTAAATATTTATGCCCCTTGTTCAGTGTTGTAGGACGGATCAGGAATGCTCTGCCCCTTGTGGAGGTATGACCCCTAGATCCGTTGTAGTGTGACTCAACTATGCTCTGTCTCTTGTGAGATATGACCTGTGAGTACACCATGTGGGTGAGTGGTTACCTTGGCCATTTTGTTGATTTGGCCAAGTGAGAGGTCATGAGGTCGATCCTGGCCCCATGCATATCTTGTTTGCTGTGGAAGCTTCCAAGAAAGAAAGTCCGTAGCTTCTTGGACGCTACATGGTTGGTCTGTCACCTTGAAACTAGGATGCTTATGTGTCAAGCCCACAGTGCAAGTCTATTGGTGACGTGGCTGGTTCAGGCCACTTCCCAGGAATGTGCTTTTGAGTTCTAGGACTGGACAGACAGCTATAAAAGGACTTGTCTTGCATGCTGATCAATCAACCCTTGATTGATGCTCTCTTGCGTATTGACGACTTGAGCTCTTCTTGAGATGTAATGCTACGGCGTTAGTACTCTTGAAGGTGAAGTGTATGCCTGATTAAGTTTGGGGTGCATGACACATACCTGCAAAGGAAGAAGGTGTAAGAACCTTTGTGAGCTTTTCGGTTTCGCGGCTTCTCTGCCGGAGGTGGCTAGCTCAGTAGCTATCAGTTTCCTCTTTTGCTTCCACCTTTGCTGCTTTGGTTTTCTTCATCCGCCCCACGCATGGAAGTTGTTGCTTGATGCTGTTGACTTCTGCATAGACGTGTTAGAGGAAATCACGGCCGAGAATTGTTTTGTGGTCACTCATTGGACACAACCTTCAAACCATTACGTGCCACATCTCTCCTACGTGTAGTTATAGTTGTTCTCAGAGTCTCTGTATCTGCAATTTCCCATTGATGGTTTCTACTTTAAACATCCCTGGTTCAGTCTCCAAACCCAGCTTTTGAACCATGCAATTTCTTATAAAACTGTGAGAGGCCCCTCCATCCAATAGTGCTGGTCCCTAAAATTAGAGTTTCACTTTCAGCATTATTGCCGGTTGGTCCTCCTTGTACCCCTCATCAAACTTAGCAATCTCATACATCCTCTGTGTTGATGTGATCCATTCAGATGGGTGATCGTTCGGTGCAGATCACTCCTCCCAGACAAGGGTTGTGCTTCTCACTCCTGCCCTTTGCCGTTTCCTAACTCATTCTTTTGCAACCCCTTCCCCCTTTTGGCCTGCTGCTTGCTTTGGTATTTTTGAGCGATATTTTTGAATTTTTTGCAGTTGTAGCATGTGCATGTGTCTTTTTGGTTGATGACTTCCTCTTCCATCAGAGTCGAGGAGTGCTGCGACTGGCTTTTTCTGTTTCTATGATAATTGTGGTTGGGAGGTCGCCAGCCGTAGGATTCCTGGATCTTAGTACTTTTGTCGGTGCTATCAATCCTTTCTGTTGCTACGATCATCTGTGGTAAGTCGTTCTTGATGCCAAAGATGGTGATCGCTTGCTGGATGTCCATTTTGAGGTTGTTGTTGTAGCAAAAACAAAGTTCATCGGGGGGCGATGTTTGCACTAGTCTTGCAAGTCTTTGCATTTTCTCTACCACGTTGGAGTGCTAATGGAGGCGATGGAGTTTGTAACGGGCGTTAAAATTCTTGTTCAATCATCAAAAGCGTGCGAGTATTACGCACGAGAATTTACTCCAGTCGGTTGGTGGCGTCAGCGCGTCTTGCAATTGGGGTTTGATCTACTCCAAGGATGGAACACCTACGGTTGACGATGCGAGACGGGCATCGTTGGCCATTGATGAGACCCCACCGGTCTCCTACTGCCGTTGGATTCCCTCTAGGTTGGACCACCAACTTAATGCGGTGCCGCACAGAGGTGCGGTCGCATTGGTCAATTTTCTTTTGGTCGGCGTTGACCCCAGCAGCGGTAAAGTACACCTCCAACCTCGTCAGCCACATCCAAACTATTGGTCCTTTGTATTTTGCAGGTGCAAATGGTTCAGGAGGGGCCAAATGAATCTTGGGTTCATTTGAGAGTTTGCTTTTTCTCTCGATGAGTACTGCCTCTCATGCACTTGCGTTTTGAAGAGCCTCCATTGCAATGTTGAGTTGCTAGAGCAAACGTCTGTTGATACCCTCAAGCGCGTAGATGGGGCTTGCCAATGTCTCATTGATCCACGCTTTTCCTTCCTTCTGAAGACATTGAGGCTGTCATTAGGGGCATCTGGTTTACCCCTGTCGGTTTTGTGGCCGGATTGGCCGTCGGAGGCGTCGGGGCCGACCCAGCTGCCACATATTCTGCCACGCCAGCATGTGCTGCTGTCTCAGGATTCACGTGCATGGTAACTTTCTGCTCATCTATTGCCGAAGTTGCCAAATTCTTGACCTGCAAGATGCATTATCGACTTGTGGGAGGTAGTTCTCCATATGAATAAAATAGACAGCAACCCACCTAGTTTTGCTGCGTTGGGATACCAAGCGTTATGCCAAACGGAGTGTGGATGGTGAACACGTATGAGTTGCAAGGTAGAAAACGGCTCGAGAATTGGGGACACTTGAGATATTTGTAATTAGCGATAAGTGTAATTCAATGACAAGTGTTGGAACGACTGCACACATATGTACAAGTGTCGACGTAATCGGGGTCGTTGGGTCGGTTGTCGAACGAAGCGTGTGGAGTCGCGTTGTGAGTGGTCGGATCGAGAAGCTCTACCGAGGAATCTGGGGAATTTGAAGATCGACCATGAAGATGTGAGATGAATTCTTATAAACCTAAATAAATCTCGATACGTCGAGAAGTTGACCAAAAGCTCGTGACACTTTTGTCAGTATCTCTTGACAGTGGTTGAAGTTGTCAAAACATGCAAGAAGGAATCGCTGGAGGGTGAAGGCAGGTGGCCAGATTTCCCTCGACTGTCAGAGCATGATTCGCGGTCTCGGCACGCGGTGGGCTATTTTTCTAGTAACAAACATGCCCACTCTAAAAGTTTAGGGACGCGTGTGCGTCTGGTACGTAACACAGGGAACATGCAGGGAAGAATACAGTTTTGTAATTTGGGACACTTAAGCAAATTACAATTAGCAGTGTGTACTTCGATGATGAGTTTCGAGTTTGTCAAACACATATATACAAAGTGGAGAATCAAAATTAGGAATATGTTTGGGCCTCAGTGCTCGATTTGAGTGATGTGTGTGTGGTCGCTTTGTGAGCGATTGCTTTGAGAAGAACCACCAAAACTTTGGGAGGGGCTCAAGGATATTGAGGCACAATCTTATAAAGATCCAGCACCGGCGAGAAGTGGACTGAACAATGGCAAAACATCGGTATTCTTTGTGACACCTTTTTCGATCCTTCTGGAGGGTGGTTCAAGTTCTCCGGAACTTTGTGAACGGAACATCGCCAAATGGGGCAGTTGGATAAACTGCTCTTGGACAGTCGACGTAAGAATCTGGCAGTCGTTGTGCTGTGGGCCATGAAAGCAATGATTATAATGCCCATGTGCAAGTATCAGGGACTCGTGTACGTCTGGTACATAACACTTCCTGTTGTTTGTGACTGCAAGACACACAAGTGACCTTTTGATGCCGCTCACACACACACACACACACACACACACACACACACACACACACACACACACACACACACACACACACACACACACACACACACACACACACACAAACCATCACTGCAGGTGACTATGCAACTATGACTCCCAAGGCGCACACATGGTGGAGTGAGCATCTGTGGCGTCTCAGCCAAGTGCAAGGTTGACGCGAGATCTACCATCTCCAGATGTGCCTGAGAGCAAAGTTGTGGGCTTCCGGATGTTGTGATTAGCATTTACAGATCTAACAGTGGAGAGTCACACACGAGTATACATGCATTCACATAATCTCATGGTTTATGTGGTTTCAATCCTAATGGTATGCATGCCTAGCTAGGAGTACTGTTGTTGGCACTGGGTGGGTTGTTGATCCAACGGGGCCAGACTCACGGTTATGCTAGAGTGTGAGATAACCACGGCAGCATTTTGCCGACCGGTTTAGTTCAACCCACGGGTGGCAGCCGGTCCCCACGTTGAGCTACTCACGTTGGTGGCCCGGTCAACCGGTTGCTAAGAGCTTGCTAGCCCGTGACATCCTTCCACTCACTTGTTGCTGACTCACACATTCTAAAGATAAGGGTTTCTTGCCCTCTGCTCTCCATGCCGCCATGAATCCATGGCGCCACCATCCTTGCTAGAAATCATAAGTCGATAGCTGACCCTACCTACTAGTATCATAGCATTAGGGAGAACACCCTCCTCCTCCTCAATCCGGGCCTTACATGGAACAGTGTAATCCATACTTTGCGTCGGCATCATCTTCCCTGTAGCTACTACCCGTGCCTACCACTCCGCAGCCCTACTACCCAATACTCTCTACTACTCAGCTCCGCTCCGAAGCACAGTTACTACCCAACATTCTCTGCCTGGTGACTCAGCGCCTAAACAGGTATGCAAACCTGCTGAACGGCAGTCTCCGCCATGCAGCTGAGCTCTGAAGCATAGCTACAGCCCGTCACTCTCTGCACCGTAGCTCTGCAACTACAAAAATCCACAGCCCTGATCCCCAGCTTTCTTTGCCACGTAGCTCTGTTCTATAGCACAACAGCTCTACGCTAAAAATCTCTATCCCGCAGCTCCATGACTACCATTATATAGCCCTGTTATACGGCGTTCTCTGCCATGATGCTTTTCTTTGGAGCATAGCAACCTTGCGCCGGCATCCTCTTCCACGCAGCTTAGCTTCGTAGTAAACTTGCAGTCCAAAATTCTCTGTACCATAGCTCCACGACTATAGGGCTCTACAACCCTGCTACCCAGTGTTCTCTGCCACGTAGCCTTGTTTTGCAGTACAGTGGGTATTGTCCGGCTTTCTTTTCCCTGCAGCTTCGTAACTATTACTCCACTTTCATGTTACATGGAACTGTCCACCACGTTCTTCTACTGTGGAACACATTAGCTTTGCTTTAGCATTCTCACCTATGTAGCTCTGCTCCACAGCATAGCTGCTACCCAGAATTCCCTATCTCGTAGCCCAGCAACTGCCATGTAGCTGCGTGATTGCACAACTTCGTGACCCTTCAGCTTGGTGTTCTTTTTTTTCTCTGCTCCACATCATAGGAACTTTGCGCCAGCATTCCTTGCCATGCTGCAGTGATCCGTAGCACAACAGCCTTGTAGAGGCATTCTCAGCCACATAGCTCCTCTCTGAAGCAAAGCTGCTACCTGGCATTCTCAGCCCCGTGGCTCCTTAGCACAGCGGTTTTACATCTTAGCAGCACATTCTCTATACCTCAGCACCCGTGTTTGTGGCCTGTATCTCCATTCTGACTTGTCCGCCAGTAACAGAGCCGATCTCTACCTCGCCGTGAGCTGTGCGTGAGCGTTATCACATCAAAGAGGAGGTCCCATACTCCGAGGAGCTAACGGAGCGTGAGGTGTGGTTCTGCCACCGTTGGGAGCATCCAGGTTACTACCCCAGAGATGACTACAACCCCGCAATTGACTACACTCGTGCAGACGCATCCGAGTTTGCCGCATAGTCTACGTCCGAACCATATAGGATGCGCCAACTATTGGACTGCCACGAGATCAGTATCACACTCAATCACCTGTAAGCTCTGCTGTTGCGCATAGGACGTGTCGGCAGAGTTAGCGTGGTGTCACCGACGAGACAAGACCATTAACACCTCTCGCTGTTACTACTACTACAGGCAAAGCCGCCGCTTAGGCACTCCCACTAGTCCTCCATAAAAATCCTGATTTTGACCCAGCACCTTTTCGTTTCTCCTCTAATCTTACCTGCTCTTCCTAGGAAACTCGCTTCAGTGGATGGGCCCAAAGTCAACAACTCCAGGAATACTACAACTAGCCAAACCCCTTGGCAGCCCCCCCTTTGTCCCAACCTATGCAGAGTCAACACATGTTGTCCACGCCCTCATCCGGGTTGAACCCGATGACCTCATTGATGAGATCGGGTCCTACAATGCTGACACCACACGTCTCACGCTTGCTGACCCCTATTGCGCTTATGCTCTCATTAGGCGTTGCACCAATGTCATAGGTCATGCTACACAGAGTCTTCTCACTATGCAGTTCAACACGCTTTCCATGCGTGCTCATTAGAATGTGGATGACTATTGGGCTCGTAGTCTCCGCCTGGTGCGCGACCTTGGTAAGGCGGCCCCCTGATAGCTCCCTACAGTCCTCTCCATTGTCAACGGCCTCATTCTTGAACTGTCTAAAATTTTCAGAGAGGTGAATGCGTCGGAGCTCGACCGTCTTGCTTCCGAGCTAGTTCCCATTGATGCTCCACCCAACATTGTTACCCTCTGGGAGATCACTGTGCAGTGTCTCATAGACTGGCTGACCGCTTTGCAAAACAAATGCATCCATTGTGCGACCATCGCAGCTACTACCACTTCACTCCCTTCTTCCTCCGCCTCCTCCACCACTACACCCTCACCCTCCACACTGGTCACCTCTCTTTTGAGCCAAGGGGGATGGGGGGGTGGTCATGGTAGGGGTAAAGGCAAAGGTTCCTGTGGCCTTGGCACCAGTGGTTTGTCCAGCCGTGGCAAAGGGAATGAGTCTGGTGGCTCTAACTCTTCCACGTCCATCTCTAGCATAATCACGTGATGGAACTGTTGTGCTTTAGGTCACTCTGCACCAAGGTGTTCAGTGCTACTGAGCAACGAAAGTCTTGTGTCCACTATGCGGGCGGACTGGGCACACACCTCAAGCAGCTCCGGGAGCTCTCCTCATGCCACTTTGTTCACAGCTTCCACTAGCTGCAATCCCCTGGTGTTCACCGATGCAACAGCCTACAGCACAATTACAACACTACCTCTAGCTCCTTATCCCTGGGGGTGGTCCCCAGGGTGTGGCGGACCTTTCTGCTATGGGCCCTTCACCAGTCCATACACTCCACCCTTGTGGGCCTCTCCCATCTACGCATCTTGGTGCTCCTCCTCCAGTGTTGTCTTCACGCCTGACCCGCCTGAGGATGACTGCCAGCTGGACGCTGCCCTCTACCACATTGTTCACCAGTGTCATCTTCGTGATCAGGGAGGTGAGATTGGGTGTTCGACTTTGGATTCACTTGGTTGTGCCTTTGATGGGGCCTTGTGTGGTTCTGCATCCGGTCATGTCCAGGGGTGTCTCCCTGCTGACGTCTCGTGGATTGAGGAGTGGCAGTCTATTCGCTTACCTAATGGTCTTGCCGGCTATGGTCAGAGTCTTCCGCCTCACGCTGCCGTAGCCGCAATCAGTTGTGACCCTGCCACTATTCATGTCGGGTGGCTTCTAGATCCTTGACTCCGGAGCCACCCATAACATAACTTCATCGCACTCATGAGTCTTCTTACTTGGTCCTGTTGGCTCTGTCCAGTTTGTCCGCACTGGCTCTGGCCAAATAAAGTCTGTTCAGGGCATTGGGATTTTCCGCTTCGTTAGGCCCAGGGGGGGAACTGTTCGTACCTAATGTGCTATAAGTTCTCTCCCTTGAGTTGAGTCTTCTCTCTGTTACGACGCTCAATGATGAGACCATGGAGTTCTCCTCTAGCTGTGGCATTGCCTTTATTTCTCACGGTACCTTTGGTCGCATCTTGTTAGAGGTCACCCACTGTGATTACTTGTTTTGTGTTCCCTCCTTTGCCCCTGTACCTGCTGATGATTTCCACGTTCACGTTGCATGCTCACTTTCCGCTGCCCACACGCATCTGCGACATTGTCACGTGTGCCACATCCACAGTAATGCCATTGACAGCCTGCTTTGTGTGTTGCTTACCGATGGTCTTGATGTTGCCACCTTTCCTGCTCCATCTCCCACTCACTGTTTCGAATGTGCTCACGGCAAGAATACATCTGTCCCCATTCTCCATGTCTGCAAAACACACCTCCCATCTCCTAGACCTCCTGTACACTGATGTCATGGGACATCTTCCTCATGAGACTCTTGGGGGATTTTGTCACTACTTCTTATGTCTCACTGATGACTTCTTGCGCACGTGCTGGGTATTTGCTCTCAAGCAAAACAGTGATGTTTGCTCGACCCTTGAGTCCTGGCTTCCCTAGGCTGAACTTGCATGTGGTTGCCATCTTTGTGTTACTCTTTGTGACGGTGGTGGGGAGTTCATGGGTCCCACTACTCACTACCGTACATCTCGTAGGATGTGTGTAGAGGCTACGCCCCCCTACACACCTAAAAAAATGGCATCTCTAAAAGCTGGAAGAGGACCCTCGCCCATGGTGTTCGCACCCTTATCAACGCCGCTGACCTCCCCCCTCTCTTCTCCTTTGATTCCATGTCCTACATGACCTGAGCCTACAACTTTGTGCCACACGGTCCTCTCCCCAATCATGTCACCCCTTTTGTTGATGAGTCTCATGATGCCCTATTCTTAGAGGATATTTGTTTTCTCGTAACTTTTCCCGAGTCGCTCTACCCTCTTCCATTTCCTCACATTTATAGCTTGTGGGGGTTGGGTCTATCTCTGCCTCCGGTCTCACAGAAACCCATCCTGCTCCTGCTGATGTTATCGCTTGTTCCTTTGTGTTGAAGGTTTGCCCCTTTGCATGCCTAAGTGCGGCACCGTGAGGCACCGATAAGCCGCCAGAGAGAGGAATTGGTCTTCCAACTCAAGAATTTATTGGATCCCAAAACAGAGGATTGTCCCAAAATTTTGACAAGTTGCTGAATTGGGTGGAAGTTGTTTCACTAGAACCGGACAAGTAACAAGGGAGATATGGGCTTCCAAAGTTGGGGTGTGCGCGACGACTCTGGGAGCTGGCCGCGGATCGACTGCCGGTGAATTATTGACTGGAACGAGTAACAAAATGTCATCTGGGGATTTGGCTCTGGAAGGACTGCCGAGGTTTCTGGTGGATGATTCGCCGAATTTCAGTAGTGCAATTTTGTTACTGAGGGACTTTGCCAAAATCCTAGCTCGGAGTCCAAAACTCAGTATCACTATTTGTTAGTCTGGGACTTCATCAAAAGTTTGACTGCAGGTCAGCAAACAGGTTTCAAACCACATCAATTCCCATCATCAAACACGATGATTAACTCATCGAAACAGACCCCAAAGGCGCGAGGGGCACCGTCACTATGCGTAGGGACATCTGCGCCTCTGGAATGATGTTTTTATGGATCCTTGATGTGTGAGGACGCCTTGGCGGGCGACGTGGTGCATGTCACCAACTGAGCTGCTGGTTTGGGGTGCTGCGCTTCGGCTGACGTGACGGGAGCTGCGGTGATCTGCATCCTGCACGGTTTGGTGCGTTGGAGAGCTCATGACTAGCCCTACAAATGTTTAGATCATGTCCATGTTAAAAACTAATGCAAAATCGCGTTATTCCCTTTGCAAAAGTGACTGTGTCACAACTGTCTTCCACTCCTAGAAACACAGTGTGAGGCGACGAGAATGCTCACGCTTATACTCAGAAGAACTCGCACAAAACAAGTCCTAAACACAGAAGACCATTCAGGTCACATTGGAAATGCACCCCAGTTTCTAACAAAGGGTTTTTGGCCCATGACCGGTCTACAAATCGCTCACGGCTTTCGCAGCAGATGGGATTGTTGTCAGGGACGACATCACCATCAAACTCTAAGGTCCCGGAGTCGAAGGTGGGCCTGGCTACGGGCTATGGAGGTGGCACTTTGAGTTGCACCTTGCGCATAAGGGCTTGCTGGAGGTCATGAGAGGAATGAAAGTCCTTGACGAAGCGACGGCGACGGAAGCACAAAAGGAGGCCTTTGCAATGAAGAAAACGAGGCGCTCATGTTGCTGGTGTCTGGGACGGCTGAGTCGTAGTGGGGCTACAATGAGGGCTGCAAGCTCGCTGCCGAAGCTTGGCAAAAACTATGTGCCATCCATCAATCCAAGTCACTGACAAAGAAAATCTACGCAATGAAGGGACTCCTGACAGTGAGAATCAAGGAGGGAGATGATGTCATCACCGCCATGTAGCACATCAAGTCGATCACCTCATAGTGCAACAACGTGGGGAGGAACATTGACATGCAGTTGCAAGCGATGACCCTCCTCATGGCCCTTCTTGAGAATTGAAGCCCTCTCATTACTGTCTTGGGCAGAGGACAAGTTCACCTATGGTGCAGTCGCTGAATTCATCCACAACGAGGCGCAATGAAAGAGCTCTAGGAAGTCCTCGTCTTCCTCATAGGTCCTCGTCACCAAAACATGTGGTGGCGGAAGCGGGGCAAAAGGAGGTGGCAGACATGGCGGCAGCAAGAAGGGCACCAAGACGGGTGCGTGCCATAGCTGTGGCAAGGCGGGCCACTCAGGTCATGAGCACACCGAGGAGGCAAAGGCAGGCGGCAAGGACGCAAAGGGAAAGAAGATGCTCCTCAACGACACTCAAAACCACTACCTCAAAAACGCCAACCGGTGATGCCTTGAATCTAGAGCTGAGGAGCATACCCAGGTCAAGAAGGTTGGGTTCATCAACTACACCAAGTCCAGAAAATCCATGGTGGTCGCGAACGACAAGGTCGAGCCGGCGGCTGGCAAAGGAGACATGGACGTGGAGGTGGTGGTTTGCGGAGAGCAGGTGAGTCGCGTCATCAAGGACGTGCAGCACATACTCGGCTTGGCTGACACTCTAAGTGTCAGCCGCCTGCCCAACAAGGGGTACGAGGTGCTCTTTAGGAGAAGAGGGGAAATCGTGCAAAAGGACGGTGGCGGCAAACCCATGCTGGAGGCTAAGCGCAAGGGAGGCCTCTACATCATGGAGACCAAGGCGATCCCCGCGGCGATAGACTGAGCTTACTTGCAGGAACGCACAGTCAACCTGATCAGAGGAGGGGGAGCTGATCTGGAGCTCTGGCACCGACGACTCGGGCATTCCTCATCCGGAGTCATGAAGGAGATGGCAAAGCACGATCTGGTTTGCGGCTTTGTCATCGACGGTGCAGAAAAGGCGACAGATGCAGCAAAGCACAAAAAGTGTGAGCCTAGCATTTGGGGCAAGGCGTAGCATAAACCATTCAACGCGAACGTGAATCGCGCNTTCATCAACTACACCAAGTCCAGAAAATCCATGGTGGTCGCGAACGACAAGGTCGAGCCGGCGGCTGGCAAAGGAGACATGGACGTGGAGGTGGTGGTTTGCGGAGAGCAGGTGAGTCGCGTCATCAAGGACGTGCAGCACATACTCGGCTTGGCTGACACTCTAAGTGTCAGCCGCCTGCCCAACAAGGGGTACGAGGTGCTCTTTAGGAGAAGAGGGGCAATCGTGCAAAAGGACGGTGGCGGCAAACCCATGCTGGAGGCTCAGCGCAAGGGAGGCCTCTACATCATGGAGACCAAGGTGATCCCCGCGGCGATAGACTGAGCTTACTTGCAGGAACGCACAGTCAACCTGACCAGAGGAGGGGGAGCTGATCTGGCACCGACGACTCAGGCATTCCTCACCCGGAGTCATGAAGGAGATGGCAAAGCACGATCTGGTTTGCGGCTTTGTCATCGACGGTGCAGAAAAGGCGACAGATGCAGCAAAGCACAAAAAGTGTGAGCCTAGCATTTGGGGCAAGGCGTAGCATAAACCATTCAACGCGAACGTGAATCGCGCCTTGGACCAGCTTGAGGTTATGCACAACGACATGTGCAGACCATTCAAGACATCGTCAAACATCGGCACGTGGTACTTTGTCACCTTCATTGATGGCTACAGCAGAAAGCACTCCGTGCACTTTATGAACCGGAAAGGTGAGGTCCTGATCTGGCTGAAGGAGCATGATGACGCGGTGGAGAGGAAGATTGACCGGAAGGTCAGAGCGCCACGCAGTGACAACGACGCAGAGTACGTGGGCTGTAGCGGGTGGATGAAGCAGCAGGGAATAAAATGGAAACACACTACACCGTATTCGTCTCAGTCAAATGGCATGGCGGAGCTGGCAAACCAGACGCTGCTGAACATGGTACGGACCATGTTGGTGGATGCAAAATTGCCGCAAAGCTTCTGGGCGGAAGCTGTGCGTCAGCAAACTACACCATCAACCTCACTCCTACATTGGCGTTGAAAGGGAAAAGTGGCTGGCAGACGTCGCAGGAGGTTTGGAGCTGGCGCAAGCCAAGTGTGGCACACTTGAAAGTGTTTGGGTGCAAGGTACACGCGGTGGTGCAGGCTACGCAGAGACGCAAAAACAAGCTGGAGCCACGGGCAAAGTCGTATCTCTTCCTTGGCTATGAGAGTGTACATAAGGCGTATAGGCTCTATGACATGTGCAAGGAGGAGGTAATCCGCAGCCGAGACATCAAGTTTGACGAGCAGCAGAACCTCATCAGCAGCAACAATGAGAGCGTGGTGGACTCTCCAAAGACAGGGCAGTGGTTCTAGCTCCTTGACTACGAGAAGGAGCTAGCGGACACCAAAGTTGAGGACGAAACGTCATAGCGCGACGGTGCACCAGCGGTGGCAGCCAACTCGGTGGACTCCGATGATGATCAAGTTGATGAGGAGATCCACTGAAAGGCTCCACCGGATGAGGCATTGAGGGTGCCAAGGTGCACACTCTTCACAGAGTGTGCATCGGGTGTCAGTGGAAAATCCACTGGACGTGCCGGCTGTTCGGGCGATGTTTCACTGGAGCGGGAGAGATCCTTGGCGAGCTGTCCGGTCGATGATTCACCAAAGCGTGCTGAGTTGGAGGGATCATAGCAGAGCAACGATGCGCCACCAAAACTACCGCACCGCACCAAGAGGCAGCGAAAAGCGGGGAAGCACTTCGACGCAAGCACCGGTCGATGGATCCGCATGACGCGGTGCATGCTTGCTGCATTAACAAACTACCGTGCAAGAGGCACTTGCACGGTCCAAACGGGATGAATGGGACGCAGCCACCAAATCAAAGCTGGCGTCCATCATGGAAAACGGGACATGGGAGCCAGTTGACAGGCCAAAATATGCCAAGGTCATCGTCTCAAAGTGGGTTCTTAAGACCAAGTTCACAAAGGAAGGTGTGGTTGATGAAAACAAGGCACGGCTGGTGGCAAAGGGATACACATAGTGTAAGGGTGAGCACTACAATGAGACGTTCACTCCCGTTGCCAAGTTCACAAGGATTTGGGTGGTCCTTGGAGTGGCGGTTGTGAAGGACATGGAACTCCACAAAATGGACGTAAAGACGGCCTTCCTCAACAGCATCATAGACAAAGAGATCTACATGAAGGTGCCACAAGGGGTGGAGGCGCTGGAGGGCAAGACGTGCAAGCTACGTAAGTCCTTGTACGGGCTAAAACAATTATCCAGATGCTAGTACCAACAGATGGACAGCTTCTTGGCACAACTTGGGTTCAAGCGGTGTGAGGCAGATCATGGTGTGTACGTGTGGCGCGACTAAAAAACTCCATTTGATTGTCACACTCTATATGGACGACATGATTTTGTGCTCAACGGATCTGCCGAACCTACAGTGGCTTCAAGAGTATCTGAGCAGCAGAATCTAGATGTCGGATATGGGCGAGCTGGAGTGCTACCTCGGGTTGAGCATCACGCGGAACCGGAGGGCGCGCATGCTTGAATTGGGGCAGGCCAAATACGTGGTTCAGGTACTGAAGTGGTACGCCATGGAGGACTACAAACCATTCCGCAGTCTGGTCTCCACGATCTGTGAACTGAATGCGTTAATGGCGCCGGAAACAAAAGGAGAGCGGGAGGATATGGCAGGGGTGCCCTGCCAATCGGCGGTGGGCAGCCTCATGTACAGCATGGTGGCAACTCGACCAGGCCTGGCCTACGCGGTGGGCCAAGTGAGAAGGTACGTGGTCGATCCAGGGCCACTATACTGGCAAGCGGTCAAGCGCATCCTCTTCTACTTGTAGGCAACATGGCACGTGCACTCGAGCTTCGACGGCAAGGGGCGGGCGGACCCTTTGCATTCGGTCTCCTATACGGATGCAGACTACACTGGCAATGTGGAAAAGCAGAAGCCCATATCCGGCTCCGTGTTCTTCCTCACTGGTACAACAGTCTTGTGGTGTAACAGGAACAGGATTGCATCACCACCTCCACAGTGGAAGCAGAGTAAATCGCACTGGCAGAGGCAGTCAAGGAGGCGGTGTAGTTCCGTAGGTTGCTAGGGGAGCTGGGCGTACCAGAGGAAGAGCCTATGGGGGTGCATGAGGACAACATGGGCTCAATCTTGCTGAGCAACAATCCGACACAGCACAGGAGGACAAAGCACGTTGACATGTGTTATCACTATGCACGGGATATGGTTGAAAAGAAGCAGGTGGTACTGTAGCACTGCAGCATGCACAACATGCTTGCGGATTGCTTGACCAAAACGTAACCCATGGACCGGCACACATTGAGCATGGTCGGGCTTGGGATGTCCAGCTACGATGGGCTAGAGGGCACAGCGGAAGATGAGTGAGAGCAAGCAGGAGCAGCGGGCATGGCAGGTGCAAGGGGAGAATGTTGAAGGTTTGCCCCTCTGCATGTCCAAGTGCGGTGCACGGAGGCGCCGATGAGCTGCCAGAGAGAGGAAATTCCTTGCCGTTGGATCTGGCAACTCAAGGATTACGTGGATCCTAATATATGCAATTGCCCCTGATAGCTGACGAGTCAGTGTATCCAGTGGAAGTTGCTTCACCTAAATCACACAAGTAACGAGGGAAATATGGGCTTCCAAAGTTGGGGTGTGTGCTGCGGCTCTGGGAGCTGGCCGTGGTTTGATTGCCGGTAAATAATTGACCGGAATGAGTAACAAAATGCCATCAGGGGTTTTTTCTCCAGAAGGACTGCCGAGGTGTTCGGTGGATGATTCGTCGGATTTCAGTAGTGCAGTTTTGTTACAGAGGGATTTAGCCAAAATCCTAGCTCGGAGTCCGAAACTCAGTAGTACAGTTTGTTTTTTGGGGACTTAGTCGAAATTCCGACTGCAGGTCCGCAAATAGGTTTCGAGCCACATCAATCTCCATCACCAAACACGATGATTAAGTCATCGAAACAGACCCTAAAGGTGCGAAGGGCACCGTCATTTGGTGTAGGGACATCTGCGCCTCCGGAATGGCATTTTGATGGATCCTTGATGTGTGAGGGCGCCTTGCTGGGTGATGTGGTGCTGGCCGCCGACTGAGCGGGTGGTTTGGGGTGATGCACTTTGGCTGACGTAGCGGGAGTTGTGGTGATCCGAATTGCGCAAGGGTTGGTGCGTTGGAGAGCTCATGACTAGCCATGCAAATGTTTAGATCATGTTGAGGTTAAAAAACTAATACAAAATCGCGTTATTCCCTTTGCAAAAGTGACTGTCTCACAACTTTCTTCCACTTTCAGAAACATAGCGTGAGGCGACCAGGAAGCTCACGCTTAGACTCAAAACAACTCGCACAGAACAACCCGTGAACACAGAATACCAGTCAGGCCACGTTGTAGCTGCACACAAGTTTATGACACTTTGGTTCCTCTTTGTCCTCCTCTTCTCCTCTCACTTCGCCTTCTGAAACTCTCCCCAGCTCCTCATATGGGTCTCTGACTAGGAATTCCCTTGAGCTTTCACTGGCTCCTTTCCTTTCCATGTCCTCTGAGTCCACATCAGCAACCCTTAGCACTTGAAAATTTCTTCTAATGTCCCCACATAGTCGCCTCCACCTGTCAGTTCTAACTCACCGGCTCTGCAGACCTCTGAGTCCACCAGTGTGACTGAATCCCCTCCTGTCTCTCATGCCCATCCAATTGGACCTGAGCCATACGCTCACAGAGGAAGATCTCACAACACTCTGCCTCTCAGGCCTCTCATCCCTCTCAACGTCACAGTCACTCTAGTGCATCTTCTACTGCACTCAAACTGGCTTTCAGCGTTGTCCACCCTAACTCTGCTATGGGCTATGTTCTTGTAGCTTACAAGTTCCAGAGTGCTCTTGAGGCATCTGTTGCTGGCCAGGTCACCACCTGTTTTGTGTTGAGTGGGATTTCTTCACTTCCCAACACGTAGCTCATCAAAGGCTGAGTATGTTACACTTGGGACTGGGGCTGCTAAGGTGGTGTGGCTATAGCATCTGTTTTGTGAGTTGCAATAGTCTATGCCTTGCGTCATTCTGCGTCTGTCAAACCCACAGTGCCAAGGTGGCAGACCAACTATGTAGATTCAAGAAGCTAAAGAATTTGTTTTTGTGAAGCTTCCATAACAGCCATTATGTGCATGGGGCCAGGGTCGAACTCATGAACTTTCAGTTGGCCAAATCAACAAAATGGACAACTTTACCATTCACCCTCATGGTGTTCTCACAGGCCATATCTCACATGAGCCAGAGCATAGTTGAGTCACCCTAAAATGGATCCAGGGGTCATACCTCCATAAGGGACAGAGGATTCCTGATCTGTCCTGCGACATTGAACAAGGGGCAAACATATTCAACCGAATCCACAGTGCTTGAGGATCTCTGATCCTCAAGCCATCCCTTTGAGCCACCCACAAGCCAGCAACCCACGCTCGAGCCACGTTGTGCTGGCCAGAGTGGTGGTACATGTTTTTGGATTATGGAGTACCTTAAGTTATGTTGGCATGCCAATCTTTAGCATGTTAATGCGACATTCGATTTTAAGAATGCGGTACAGTGATGAGCAAGATGGACCAGTTCATTGTGGTGGTCTGATTTTGTGTTCAAGAGAAATGGACAGATACATCTTTTGTTTCTCTCTTTTGCTCATAAAGAAAAGTACAAAGAGAAGAAAGAGGCAAGTTAGGGGGAGAAACAGCTCCAAACATGCAAGGGTGTTTCCCAATTGGCAGATGTGCATAAGGCAAGTGTGGGCGGCCTATTTGTATCCTTCTGGCAACCTCCCAATTACATGCAAATGGATCAACCCTGATGACCCTCCCTAAAAAAACTGGGAAGGGTACATGAAAAACTCCGTTGAGAGAGACTGCGCTTCATGAAAATCCTTGCTTTATCTTTTTTGGCAAAGGTGAGTCCACATCTGTAGGGCTTAAAACTGACAACCGCACAATCATGGTCAAATAACCCAACCATATGTTCTTTCCAAGGCAATAGAACAAATCATTGTAGAAAATGGAATATAAAATTTTCACTCAAACCAATGGCACCATTTGTTTTATTGGAAAACCAATAAGCATAGAAATATGTTCCTATGATCAACAAGATATCCCCATAACATTCTAATGTTTAACATTTCAACTTCCTAACCTGGAAACACAATAAACCATCACTTGTGCATTCAACATGTATTTTGATATCGTAATTGTCCAAGTTGCTTGTAATCTATGTACACATTATGTACAACTTGTTTTGTCTAATTTGATGAAGCATTACAACCAAAAAATTATTCTTGTTTGGATATTGGATTCTTAGGATAATAGAAAGGGCGTTGGTTACTTTTGTATATGTTCAACTTAGGATTTTGAAGGTAATAGAAGGTTTGTTAAGTCGTGTATGTACTAAGTGTCAGTGTTTGGAGGAATGTGCTGTCTGTTGATTGAGTAAGAAGTAACTGTGTCCATTAGAGGTTGGTTTGATCTGGAGAAAAGAGAGGTAAAGTGATATGAAAAGGTACCATATTGCTGTTTATTTGTTTCTTTTAAAAGAATAAAATAATAAGATTAGTATTTTACAAGCTGTTTTTTTCCGTCCTCTCTCACAGTTTATTTCCCATTGTCATATTAGACAATTTTGGATAAAACAATTCTTATGTTTTTGCATGTGTCTATTACTTAACTTTCTCAAGAGGTTTGTTCAATCACATTCAAGCACAGTGTTTCCAACATTTGTGGGTCCAAATCCACAAATGGTTTTCCAACAAGGCTCATATGTTGTGCGTCGTATGTTGGCGTTTGAATTTTATGTGCACTCAAGTTGCACAGCCGGCTTCCGGAATGTATACATCCGAGTGCAGATGACTATGCACCTTGATTCCATCAAGATGGACAGCCATTGATATCTCAGAGCTTAGCTGATTTTCCCGCTCAATTGCAGCGTCATTACAAATTGAGCTCTTCCGGGTCACTACACCCTTTGGCAGTGCCGTTTGCCATGTAGTATAAAGGATACATGAGCCCCTCACAGGTCTGTTTGCTTAGCTGAAACACCATGGTGATGCCGATGAAGTTCTTCGATAAGATCTCATCATAGGATCATGGAGAGCATGTGGCGCATGCTTTGGCTGCACCAAAGCCTGCTGCCCCTGTCAAGACGCGCCACCGACCTGGAAAGTTGAGGAAGAATCATTTGATTTGTCCTCCTTCCGTTGCACCTTTGATGTCAACCATGTCCATGGACATGGAGCATGGCAACGCACACGAGAGTGCCCATGATTTTCTCCTATGGCGCAAGGGGATACGCATTGTCTTTTCAGACGAAGAGTCCAAGCATGATGAGCATGTTTTAGATAACAAAGCTGTTGTGGTTTCACCCACCACTGAAACGTTGGGCGCTGGAGCTGAGAGAATCTGTGGAAACGACACTGTTCTATAGGACCAACATGAGGTAATGAAATGCGCAGAATTCAAGGTACTCATGGATGAGCTTGACGCAGATGCCTTCACAGAAAAGCAGACATGGTCGCTGATGCCATCACCAATGCACTTCAACTCCCTCCTCCACCTCCTACACATCATACTTAATTATACAGAAGAAGCATGGAAAAGCGTGGGAGGTACATGGATTGGTATGGACTAAGACACGTGCCCATCATCCATGCCGCAGTTGTTTGGACCAGAAGCATCAACAAATCAGTCAACCATCTGTGTTTGCACTACTGCCTCCCGCATCGTCATTTTACAAGAAGCTGGCACCATTGATAGTCCATGCCTGGTACGAGCCCGGAACCAATCGGTTGTACATCATCTATGTGCCCGCGTGCAAATGAAACAGGAGGCAAAGAAAACATCACACATCCAAGGAAGCCACGAGCAGAAGTTGTACTTCACGGAGCATCCTGAGCTGAAAAACAAGTTGTTCCGAGCACTGATCTGCATGTACAAGGCTGGGACCCCCCTCTCAAGAATCACCGTTTGAGAGAAGGTGGTGTGCATTCTGGCAAAGCAAGGGGTCCTAATCCTTGATGGCTGACCTATCCAGGAGTTGTTCTGTCTAAGAATTTCATGTGTGAAGAACTTGCATGGAACTGGCACAATGAAACAATGGTCTCGTAGAAGCTACCTACTGACTGGGAGATCCGCGCAGAGTTGATGCCTGAGCATGCCGCATTCCTGACTGTTGTGAACCACATCAACTATGGTTTTTTTGGTTAACTTTGACCACATCGGCGTGCAACTTGTGCCCACTTTGTGGTATATGTACATGCGCCAAAGGGGTCGCAAGAGGTCAAGGTTTACAGAAAGGAAAGAAAGCATCAGGTGAATGACGCTATTGCATCAAGCATGGATGGGGAGGTCCTACCAGTGTAGGTGATTTGGACAGGAAAGATAAATGCATGCTACCACGCGTCAAGAACTCTGACTATGCACCTTAGGTGGCACTTCACCGCAACCTTAGGTGGCACTTCACTCACACCCCTAAAAACTGGGCGAGTGTGGAGATCACCAAGGAGTAGTTCCACATAACTTGGAACCCTATTTTATTGGAAAGTGAAAGAATCATGAAATCTCTACCATACATGCACGTCTGCTTCTCATCTTGGATGCATGCCACCTCCATGCCAAAGAGTGTTTCTGAGAATGGGTTGCCAAGAGATTCCCTTGGGTGGTTCTCCTGTATATCCCGGCTGGATGTACATCAAAGTTCCATCAAGCTGATTGCCTAGAACATCGTTTCAGAGCTGAAGTGTGTACCGCATACAGCTCATTTGTGGGCGAGAAACTGCAGAAGAGAAATACTGTAAACCAGGACATGCGTCACATCAAAGACACAGCCGTCAAATGGATGTAGTGTGGTTGGATCCATTTGCGCGTGAGCTCCCACATTATGCACAATGCATGGGCCACTAGCAGATTCTCAAATATTTATGACCCTGCCTTCGTGACCACAATGTCCACAAACTGCTTGAGTTTCATGGCAGAGCCTGAGATATTGGGCAACAAAGATGAGGATGGTCATAAAGAAAACGGAAGTCCTTGACAAAGTGACGGCAATGGAAGCGCAAAAGGATGCCTTTGCAAAGGACACGGAGGTGCTCATGTTGCTGGTTTCCGGGTTGGCTGAGTCGCACTGGGGCTACTTCTAGAGCTGTAAGCTGGCAGCCAAAGATTGGCAAAAACTCTGTGTAATCCATCAATCCAAGTCATTGGCAAATAAAATCTTTGCAATGAAGCAACTCCTGACATTGAGAATAGAGGACGGAGGTGATGCCATCACTGCCATGCAGCAGATTGAGTCACTCGTCTCATACTGCAATGACGTGGAGTGGAGGATTGACCCGCAACTGCAGATGATGGCCCTCCTCGTGGCCCTTCCTGATAGTTGGAACCCTCTCATCGAAGTATTGGGAGGATGGGTAGAGGTCAAGCTCACCTATGGCGCGGTCGCAGAGTACATCCGCAACGAGGCTCAGCGGCGAAGCTGCGGGGAGTCCTCGTAGTCCTCATTGGTCCTCATCACCAAACCACATGGTGGCGGAAGCGGGGCTAAGGGAGGTGGCGGACAAGGCAGCGGCAAGAAGGGCGCCAAGAAGGGTGCGTGCCAAAATTGTGGCAAGGGCGGCCACCAGGCCCGTGATTGCCCCCAGGAGGCAAAGGCCGGTGGCAAGGATGCCAAGGGCAAGAAGGCGCTCCTCAATGACACTCAAAACCAATACCTAAAGAAGGCCAACCAGTGATGCCTTGACACCAGAGCGGAGGAGCATACCCATGTTGAAACGTTTGGGTTCATCAACTACACCAAGTCCAGCAAATCCATGGTGGTCGCGAACGACAAGGTCGAGCCGGCAGCTGGCCAAGGAGACGTAGACATGTAGGTGGTGGTTAATGCAAAGCAGGTGCAACGCTTCATCAAGGACGTGCAGCACGTACCCGGCTTGGCTAACATTCTAAGCGTCAGCCGCCTGACTGACAAGGGGTATGAGGTGCTCTTCAAGAGAAGAGGGGCAGTCGTGCGAAACGAGTGGCGGCGAGCCCGTGCTGGAGGCTAAGCACAAGGGAGGCCTCTACATTGTGGAAATCAAGGTGATCCCCGCCGCAACACACTCAGCAGACTTACAGGAATGCGCTTTCAACCTAGCCAAAGGAGGGGGAGCTGATCTGGAGCTCTGGCAATGATGACTTGGGCATTCCTTACTTGTAGTTGTGAAGGAGATGGCAAAGCGCAAGCTGGTACGCAGCCTCATCATCGACGGTATGGAAGAGGCGATAGATGCAACAAAGCAAAAAAAGTGTGAGCCTTGCATTATGGGCAGGGCGCGGCGCAAACCGTTCAACGAGAACTTGAATCCCACCTCGAAACTGCTAGAGGTCATGCACAGCAACGTGTGCGGACCATTCAAGACGGCATCAAAGAGCGACGCACGTTGCTTTGTCATCTTCATTGATGACTACAGTGAAAAATCTACGTATGCTTCATGAAGCGGATTGGCGAGCTCCTGGACCGGCTAAAGGAGTATGTCACCACGGTGGAGAGGCGAACTGACCGGAAGGTCAGAGCGCTACGCAACGACAATGGCGGAGAGTACGTGAGCTGTACCGGGTGGATGAAGCAGTAGGGCATAAAATAGGAATAAACTACAGTATTCGCCTCAGTCAAATAGCATGGCAGAGCGGGCAAACCAGACGTTGCTGAACATGTTGCAGACCATGTTGGTGGATGCGGAATTGCCGCAAAGTTTATGCACAGAAGTGTGTACGGCAAGCTACACCATCAACCTCACTCCTACAATTCTGCCAAAGGGGAAGAGCGGCTAGAAGATGCCACGGTAGATTTGGAGCGGGCGCAAGCCAAGTGTAGCACACCTGAAAGTGTTCGGGTGTAAGGCGCATGTCATGGTGCAGGTTGCGCAGAGGCGTGACAGCAAGCTAGATCGTATCTCTTCCTTGACTATGAGAGCGCGGATAAGGTGTATAGGCACTACGACATGTACAAGGAGGAGCTAATCCGCAGCCGAGACATCGAGTTCGACGAGCAGCAGAGGTACATCAGCAACAACGACGTGGGCGTGGTAGACTCTCCAAAGACAGGGGAGTGGTTTCAACTCCTTAACTACAAGAAGGAGCCGGCGGATGCCAAAGTTGAGGATGTGGTATCAGAGAGAGAAGGTGCACCAGTGGTGGCAGCTGATGCGGTGGAATCCAATGACGATGAAGTTGATGAGGAGATCCACCAGAAGGATTCGGCGGATGAAGCAGCGAGGGTGCCAATGCGCGCACTCCCCATAGAGTGTGCATCAGGCCACCATGGAAAATCCACCAGACGCACTGGTCATTCGGACGATGTTTTTTCGGAGCGAGAGAGATCCTTGGGGAGTCGTCTAGTCAATGATTCACTAGAGCATGCTGCGACGGAGGGATTGCAGCAGAGCAATGATGCGCCACCAAAGTTAATGTGCCGTAGCGGGTGGCAGCGAAAAGCAAGGAAGCATTTCGACACAAGCACCAGTCAATGGATCGGCATGACGAGGTGCATACTAGCTACATCAATGGTGCCGAATACAGTGCAAGAGGGGCTTACACGGCCCGAAGGGGATCCATGGGACCCAGTTGCCAGATCCATTGACGAGGAATTTCCTCTCTCTGGTGGCTCGTCGGCGCCTCCCGGCGCCGCACTTGGGCATGCAGAGGGGCAATCTTCAACAAGGGCACCTCGGCGGGTGACGTGATGTGCGCCACTGACTGAGCAGCTGATTTGTGGTGCTATGATTTGGCTGACGTAACGGGAGCTATGGTGATCCTAATCGCACACAATTTGGTGTGTTGGAGAGCTCATGAACAGCCCTATAAATGTTTAGATCATGTTCATGTTAAAAAACTAATGCAAAAATACTTTCTTTCCTTTGCAAAGTGAAAATCTCACAACTTTCTTCGACTCCCAGGAACATAGTGTGAGGCGACCTGAAAGCTCACGCTTAGACTCAGAGCCACCCCCACAAAAGTAGCCGTGAGCACAGAAGACCCGTCTGGCCACGTTGGAACTGCATCCTGGTTTCTGACTATTGCTGGTGCTAATGCTCTGGTGCTCGTCAAACTCGACGTCATGGCTACAGATGATCTCTTGTGTGAAAAGTTCTCATAGCTGGTACGCCTTTTGCGCGCTCTCATAGCCAAGGAACAAGCACGGCTTCACCTTCGGTTCCAGCTTGCTGTCACATCGTTGCGCCGCCTGCACGATTTTGTGCGCCTTGCATCCAAACACCTTCAGGTGCGCCACATTTGGCTTGCGCCCTCTCCAAACCTCCTGTGGCATCTTTGAGCCACCCTTACCCTTCAGCACCGCTGTTGGGGTGAAGTTGATGGTGAAGCTGTACGCACGTTCTGTCCCCAGCACCCTTGTGGTAATCTCGCATCCACAAGCATGGTCTGCACATTATTCAGCAGTGTCTCGTTAGCCCGCTTTGCCACTCTGTTTGACTGTGGCAAGTATGGTGTAGTGGGTTCCCGCTTGATGCCCTGGTGCTTCATCCATCCGTTGCAGCCCATGTACTCTCCGCCATTGTCGCTGCGTAGCGCTTTGACCTTCCAGCTAGTCTGCCTGTCTACCGCTACGACACACTCCTTCACCTAGTCCTGGACCTCGTCTTTCCGCTTCATGAAGTACACGTAGAGACAACCTGCTGCAGTCATCGATGAAGCTGACAAAGTATCTCAGGCTCCTATTCGACGGCGTTTTGAATGGTCCGTACACGTCACTGTGCCCGACCTCCAGAAGGTCCTTTGCGCGAGCCTCATTCTTGTTGAACGGCTTGTGCCTCGCCTTGCCCAAAATACAAGGCTCGCACTTTTTGCGTGCTAATACATTTGCTGCCACGTCTGCTACACCGTCGATGACGAGGTCGAGCACCATGTCACACTTCGCCATGTCCTTAACAGTTGCGGGCGTTGAATGCCTCAATTGTCGGTGCTAGAGCTCCAGATCAGTGCTTCCTCCCTTGGCCATGTTGATGAAGTGATCTTACAAATCTGCTGCGTTGGATGCCGTGGAGACTACCTTGGTCTCCACAATGTAGAGACTGCCCTCGCGCTTCGCCTCTAGCACGACCTTGTCATCACCGTCGATGTGCACCACTGCGCCTTTCTTGCGGAAGAGCACCTCATACCCCTTGTCTGTCAAGCGGCTGACACTCAAAATGTCAGCCAGGCCAAGGATGTGCTGCACATCACGAATTGTGCAAACATTGTTCTTACCTTTGACCACAACTTCCACCTCCAAGTCGCGTTGGCCGGCCGCCAGCTCGACTTTGTCGTTCGCAACCACCATTGCCTTGGAGGACTTCTCGTAGGTGAAGAACCCCACCTCTCAACCTGAGTGTGCTCCTCGGCCCCGGAATCTAGACATTGCCTGTTAGCCTTCCTGAGGAAGTGGTTCTTGTTCTCGTTGAGGAGCGACCTACCCTTCCTGTTTTTGCCGCCAGTCTTTGCCTCCTCCAAGCACTCACGGGCCCAATGGCCCTCCTTGTTGCAGTTGTGGCACGCAGCTTTCTTGGCGCCCTTCTTGCCGCCACCCTTTCTACCGCTTCCTCTGCCCCCGCTTCTGCCACCACGCGCTTTGGTGACGAGGGCCGATGAGGAAGACGAAGACTCCCCGCAGCTCCGGCACTGTAACATATTGAGGATGTACTCTGTAACCACGCCATGGGTGAGCTTGTTCTCTGACCATCCTCCGAGAACGGTTATGAGTGGACCCCAACTGTCAAGTAGGGTTGTAAGGAGGGTCATTCCCTACAGCTGCGTGTTGATCTTCCACCCCACATCATTGCATTGTGAGGCGAGCGATTCGATCTGCTGCATGGCAAAGATGACATCATCTCCCTTTCTTATTCTCACTAAGGAGCCGCTTCATCACCAAGATTTTGCTCGTGAGCGACTTGGATTGGTGGATGGCACGGAGCTTTGTTAAGCTTCGGCTGCCAGCTTGTAGCATTGGAAGTAGCCCTAATGCGACTCGGCTGTCTAGGACACTAGGAGCATGAGCGCCTCCGTGTTCTTCTTTTCGAAGGCCTACTTCTCCGCATCCGCTGCAGTTCACAGGAGGCCTCAGCAGACCTTCTGGAGCAAAATCTCCAGATGGCACTTTTGTTACTCGGTCTAATCGATTATCCACAGGATTTCGAGTCGCAGCTGGCTCCTAGAGCCGCTCCGCACACCCCAACTTTGGAAAGCCATATCTCCCTCAATACTTGTCCGATTCTGGTGAACCAACCTCCACCAGATTCAACTACTTGTCAAATTTAAGAAGCAATCATCCATTTTAGGATCCAAGCAATTTTCAAGCCTCTAGATCCACTGGCACAGATTTTCTTCATTCTGGCGGCTCGTCGGCACCTCGCGACGACGCACTTGGGCATGCGAAGGGGCAACTTTTCAACATCTGCTCGCACGAGACAAATCTAGATTTTCTTGTGTAGTGCAGTACAAGAAAACGAGGTGAGAAAACATGGAGACAGTCAAGATTGAGACCCGCCTCAATATGAATTATTTCGACCGTGGTTTTTGCCCCACACGGTCCCCACCCTCCCCCCATGCGCTGTTGTCTCATGCTGCTGCTCCCCCGCCCTATCCCTGATTCCCCCCACCCTTCCTCTGGTTGCTACACCCCATTTTTGTCCCCCATCTCCCCCCCTCTTGCTAACATTGACCAGTATTGTTTCCTTGTCCCTTCTGTTCCCCGCTAAGGAACTTCTTGTTGTGAGTCCTCCTGCTGCGGGTCCCATCATTGAGGGAGGGTCCCATCCCTGATTTCTTGTCTCCCCTCTCTCCTCCCTTCTCCCACCGTCCCTCCTCTCCTCTGTCTTGCAGTATCTTCCTTCACACCCTCCAATAACCCATGCCTCCCTTCCGTCATCACTACAATCCTTCTCTTCCATCCCTCCATCACCCCTTTCTCCTCCAGCTCTCCATCACCTAATCTTCCTCCTTGTTGCTCCATCTCCTCTCTCTTTCTTCCCCCTTTCCCTTCCCCCATTCCCCTCATTGCTTGTCTCTTGAGTGCTTGTTAGGGTACTCTGCACTTTTGTGTAGTTGCTAGAGTTTTCTCAGTGGACTGACTTTTGAGGCTGATTTGCATGTTTTGCATTGTGTATCTACTGCTTGATGTTGGGCCTATGCATGTGACCAGTCGTAGCATACGACTTGTGCCTTTGCATCTACAGGTTCACACACTGTTGCATTTGGATACTTGTGCATAGAGTTACAGCCAAAATAGTGGTTTTGGGTCGATTTAGGACAAACCGACACTTCCGTGTGCGTCACTCGTTGTGCGCCGTGACAGGTGCTTATGATGTGTTCTTATTAGTTGTCATTTCCTTGTACACATGAAAGCTATCACGCTCATGAGACTGTGAGCGTCTCGCCTAGCCCAATCCTTGCTTTTCCTGCACCTGCCCTCTGTGCTAGTGCGATTGCTGACTGGATAGCGTTGCCCCGTCAAAAGTAGTAGTGCTAGAAAGCTTCTAGGTAGTTTCTCTTGGTATCTGACCTTCTGATTGCCTCTCCTTCTATGGACATCATGAAGGAGGCCAAGGCAGTCCTTGAGGCTGCCTACAGGATGAAGGACCTTGGTCCTCCAACTCTGTTTCTTGGAATGGCGATCGTAAGTGATCGTAAGCGGTGGACACTCTTGCTGCATTAGGCACGTTACGCCCACATTGTTGGGAACCATTTTTCTGACCTCGTTGGTACAATTCCCACAGCCTCTATCGCCATCACAGATCACAGGCAAGATTGCATGAAGGTGGATAATCCAAAACAGCTAGGCGAGGTGGTGGATGTGACCTTGTACTTGTGACTCATTGGCTCTTTGATGTACTGCAGCACTACCAAATGATCCAACATTGCCTTTTCTATCAGTATCCTTGAACAGTTTTCATAATATCCTTGGGCAAGAGCCCTTCACGCAATTGTGCGAGTGGTGCGGTACGTAGTCTCTACACAATACTTCGGACTCTGCTTTCAATGTCAGTGCTTGGTGGTATTCGATGGCTACACAGATAGTGACTCCGCGTGGAGCACTAATGGGTGCAGTTGCACAGGGTACGTGTTTTTTCTGGGTGGCACCACTATGTCGTGGTGTAGGGACAAGGAGGACTGCATTGCACGTCGCTCATCATAGGCTGAGTATGCTTTGTTGGGGACTAGGACGGCATGGCAGCATCATCTGTTTTGTGAGTTGTGACATCATGTGCCTTCCATCGTATTGCTTTGTGATAACTAGAGTGCTCTTGCCATCATAGAGAAATCTGATGTGTTTCATGCACGCATGAATCATATTGTTGTTGAGACTCACTTTGTGTGTGATATTGTGGAGCGATAGGTGATCTCCATCATCTGGATCAGCACAGGCTTGTAGTAGGCTGACCTCCTTACCAAGGCACTCATGCACGGACCGTTCATGGTGGCCAGTCGTTCGGTGTTCATGACATGTTGTGAGGCGAGTGATAGCTGGATCATTGACTCCAGTGACACTCATCACATAACATGTCATCGCGCTGACATCCTTCATTTTTGTCATCCGTCCTCTTGGGTCAGTTCTATATGTTTGCGCGGGATCTGGTACATCTTTGCCAGTTAAGGACGTTAGGGTTGCGCGCTTTGATGGTCCATCTGGCACCTTGTACATCTATGGCATGCTCTACCCTCCTGCTCTAGAGATCAGCTTACTGTGTTTTCGTGCCTACACTCGCATGGGTCTCTCTGCTGAGCATTCTACTATCACCGCCACCGTTTCCACCTGTGATGTTGTCCTCCATGCATCATTTCTTTGTTACCTGTTTTGCGTTGCTCACCACCTTCCCTTCGTGCCTCCTTCATTTTGCTAATCAACATTAGTGTTTGTACCTGGCATGCTCATCCCTCAGCATCAATGCTTGTTGTATTGATGTCTCTATCACATGAGCTTAGATACAATGTCCAAGCTCATTCCGATAGAGTCAGCCTTCGGTCTTTACACGTCTTTCTTCAAGAAGCAACCGAAGACTGATTGCCTCTTTTGCGCTTAGGGTAAGATGCATCGGTGCACTTGCCCTGACTCCGCCTCATGAGCACTGTGCTTGTTGGAGTTGTTGGAGTTAGGAGAGAACCAAGGAGTTCTAAGTGGACCCACTTAGACCTCCTTGGTCCTCCCCTGAGAGATCCCCCCTCAGATCGGGGTTACTTTGTCCGCACCCTGACTGATGGGTGGGTCTACAACCTCTGCCACAAGAGCGATGCCACCCTGGTCGTCCGCCTCATGCTAGTTATGGCTGAGCGCTAGACATATCACACCCTTCACACGTTTTTCTTGGATCGTGATGGTGAGTTTGTAGGCAAGATGGATGCGCACTTTGCTGAGCATGGTATCTTTCTCCAGCTCTTTGTTCCAACTATACTACAGCATAATAGTGTGTCTGAGCATTAGAACAGCACCATGGAGGATATGGTCTCAGTGCGGATCCACATGATGTGGGTCTGGAACTACTTACCGCATGGTCCTCTTCCGGACTTTGTCTCACAGTTCGAGCTATTCTTTGCCCATTGTGCCGATCACTGTCTAGCTCATGCTTGGGGATCCCTTACCTGCGTCTAGTACACCAAGGACCAGGAGGTGTCCAAGGTCTCACCTCGGTATCGCATGTCTGCCTTCCTCACCATCTCTCCGCGGTCAAAATTGTGGCATGTTTTGGACTACCCTTGCCATCGCACTTATGAGTCGGGAGAGGCTCTCTTCTTCTAGTATCTCACCTACCTCAATCTGTCCAGCAATCTGTCCAGGGTCGTCCACCATGTTCCTAACTGTGTGTATTCCAAATGAATGGGGGTGTGACGATCCAGCCATTGTGGCCGTCAGTCTAGTAGTCTCATCGGTCCTTGTCAACACACCTGATCCCATGCCAGAATCAGTCCCCTCTAGCACACATGATCCCGTTCTAGCATCAATCACCTCCAGAACAGCTGATCCCGTGCCAACATCAGTCCCCTCCAACACATCTCATCTAGTGTCACTACCAATTCCCTCTTGTTCATGTGATTCCACGACGGTGACAAAATCCCCACTCATTTGCCTACACCTACTCATCCAAAGTGCAAGCCGGGACCTGCCCATGTTCCTCCTACACTCTCTTCCCTCCCCTATGAGTCCGCAGCCACAGAGTTTAGGCCTAGCATCCTACTCTATAGCCTTGGATGAGCATCTTAGCATTAGGCTCCTCCAGTGAACCCAGTAGACGTCTCCTACCACTAGCCTCCAGGGCTGAGCGGGCTGCTGACCTGGTGCCTAAACACTCGAATTGTAGTATTCATAGTGGTGAGCTCGGTACAAAAGCCCTTTGCCTTAGTCTCCAAGAAAACCACGCTGAGGCGCACCGAGCATGTCCTATCACCCACAAGTTGGTCTCTCGAGAATTTTGTGTCGCGTGCGATGTTGCTGCTGACCTTATCATGGTCAGACCGATTTCATACGGATGTGTCTTTGGTAGCCAAATCTCTCTCTTGACGGCGTCTCATCTAGGCATGTTGAAGGAGGCACTCTCAGCTCAGGATGCACAATTGTAGTGTACTACTTGAGAGGGTGAGCTGAGAGCCATCCATGAATACGGTATCGATGAGCTTGTTGACAACCCGCCTAGGCAGAAGGAAGTACAAGCCAAGTGGATCTTCCGTAAGAAGCTGAAGCCTGATGGAACACTACATTGCTACAAGGCTCGATTGACGGCCTAGGGATTCTCACAGGTTGAGGGTGTGGACCTTACTGTCACCTTTGTACCCATTGGCTGCATGACCACCACTTGTGCTCCGTTCAGAATTGGTGCTCACCACAAGTGGAAGCTACACTAGATGGATGTGAACAATTTGTTCCTCCATGGCATCTTAAAGGAGTAGATCTGCATGGTCCATCCACCTGCTTTTTAGGTCGATGACAAGGTCTAGCACTTGTGCAAAGCCTTGTACAGATTGAAGCAATCTTTCAAGTGTTGGAACCAGGAGATCACTAATACAGTGATCTTTTAAGTGACACGTGTCCATTTCATGTGGAGTGACACTTACCCATTCCTCTTTCTCATGCAAAGAGTTGAGAGCTTCAACCCCATCCTGGTGTCTGGTTGCATCTCCTTCTATGGGCACTGTGAAGGAGGCTAAGGAAATCCTTCAGGCTGTCTACAGGAGGAAGGACTTTTGTCCTACAGTTATATTTCTTAGGATGGCAATCGTATGTGATCGTCAGTGGAAGAGGCTCTTCCCGCACCAGGTACATTACAACAATGTGTAGTGCAGTTCCCAAAGCCTACACCCCCATCACAATTGACAGACATGATGCTTTGCAGGTGGATGATTCAGTACAGCTGGTTGAGAAAATGGAATTGAACCTATACTTATGCCTCATTGGTGTTGAAAGTTTCCCCTCCACATGCCCAAGTGCCGCGACGGAGGCGCCGACGAGCCGCCAGAAAGTGGAAACTCTGCACCGGCGGATCTGGAGACTTGAGGATTGCTCGGATCCTAAAATGGAGGATAGCTCGTAAAATTTGACAAGTTGTTGAATCCGGTGGAAGTTGTTTCACTAGAATCGGACTAGTAACAAGGGAGATATGAGCTTCCAAAGTTGGAGTGTGCGCAGCCGCTCTGGGAGCCGGCTGCGACTCGAAATCCGGTGGATAATTGACCGGACCGAGTAACAAAAGTACCATGTGGAGAAATTGCTCCGGAAGGCCTGCCGAGGCGTCCTCTGGATAATCCACCTGATCAGGTGGATCATCCACCAGATCCTCTAGTGCAGGTTGTTACTGAGGGACTTAGCCAAAAACATGGCTTGGCGTCCAAAACTTAGTATTACGTTTTGTTACTCGGGAACACTCAAAAATCTGACTGCAGGTCCGCGGACAGGTTTTGAACCTCGTCACACCCCATCACCAAACTCGACCCAAAAGTGGGCAAGGTGTGTGGAAACAGTGCAAGGGACCCCAACACCACGTGTAATGGGATCTGCACCTTGGGAAAGGCGCTTCGCACGTGAAGGAAGGCGCCACGGTGTGTGTGCGCCATAGAAGCGTTAGGCGTTTCTGTGGTGAGTGAGACCTGCATTTCAGCAAGCATAACTTGGGCTACGCTTGGCCAAATCATGTGCAATTTGGTACATTGGAGAGCTCATGACTAGCCCTATGAATGTTCTAATCATGTCCATGTACAAACTAGAACGCAAAACGACATTTTCCTCTTCGCAAAAATGACTGTGTCCAAATCCTCTCCCACATAGCGTGAGGCGACCAGAAAGCTCACGCTTCATCTCTGAACTTGCCAAAACAAGCCGTGCAAATGCTAGATGGCCAGAGACACGTTGGAACCGAATTTCCAATAATTGGCACTTGGATGTACTCAGCCATTACCGCACAACACAAAATTTCTTTCCCCGCGAACCTCCTTGCACAGTTTTTGCAATGTCCATAGGCAAAAACCCTTCACGCGGTAGTGCAAGTGATGTGGTACGTGGTCTCTAAATCATACATTGGACTCTGCTTTTGACAGCAGTGTTCGATGGTAGTCAATGAAGACGCATACAGTGGCTAGAAGTGGAGCCCTGATGGGCGCAGTGGTACACGCTACGTGTTCCTGCTAGGTGGCAGTGTTGTGTCGTGGTGCAGTGTCAAGCGAGGCTACATTGTACATAGGTCATCATAGGTAGAATGTGCTGCGTAGAAGGCTGGGGCTACCAAGGCAATGTGGATGCAGCATCTGTTGCTTTAGTTGTGTCACTTTGTGCCTTGCATCATCTTGCATTGTGACAACCAGAGTGTTATTGCCATCACAAAGAAATCTGGTGTGTTTCATGCACGCGCGAAGCACATTGTTGTTCAGCATCAGTTTCTGCATGATGTTTAGGAGCGACAGGTGATCTACTTCATCTGGGTCGGTACAAACATGCAACGGACTGCCTTCCTGACCAAGGCATAGGCACGCGGAAAATTCATGGTGACCATTATTTCTGTCAGGCTTCACTCGTTACCTGAGAGTAGCTAAGAATGGGGTGTGTCATTGTGGACTGTTGAGCATCTCGTTATACGTTATTATTAATTTTGTATGTGTATGGACATGCGTACCATCAGGTCATGAGGGAGTGTAATGATGTGATTCATCTCTGTCTATTTGTACAACTTTCTGTGACCACTCGATCGTTTCCATGGTCATGCAGATCCTTGATATGGATCCAGCTGGTGCCAAAGCACCAACAAGTGGTGGCTCCATCTACTAGGAGCTGCCAGAAAGCTGCCACGGCGTTCTGAGAGCTTGCTGGGGTCCTCTATAGTTTTTCTGCAGTCGCTAGAGGTTTCTCGATACATTATCTCTTGAGACGTATTTGCATGATTTGCATTGGATGTCCATTCATCGATCCCGGACATGTGATTCGTAGCTTCCTACTTGAGATTTTTCATCTGTAGGTTCTGTCGGTGTTGCGTTTGTATGCATGTGCATAGAGTTACAGCCAAAAGAGTGGTGTGTGCCGGTTTCATGACAAACTGACACTGAAGGGTGTGTCACCCGTTGTGTGCTGCGACAGGTACTTATGTTGTATGCTTGTCATTTGTCATTTCTCTCTGCACATTGAAGCTATTGCGCTTATGAGAATCTAAGTCCAGCCAGCCCAACCCTTAGTGTTTCTGCACCAGTCCTCTGTGCTCATATGATCGCTGACTGGACAGCGTTGCCTCGTCAGAAGCAGCAGTGCAAGGAAGCTTCCAGGTAGCTTATTGTGTGTGCCAAATATGTGAGAACCGATCCCGCATTGCATGGATATGTCAACACAATGAAGTGGGCAGATCCATCGTTAAGGAGCAGTCGTGGAGGGTCTACAAGAACAACCAATGTTGAATCGACGTGAATGTTTTTTTTTGTGAACAAACAAATGAATTTGCGACAAGTTGTGACAGTTGCAATCAAGTTGATTTTGTGAAGAGTTTTTTATACATTGTAAAGATTGATTCACTCTTTGTACTTTTTTTGTGTCTACGTACAATGGTCACACATGCCTAACACTGTCGGCTAGTCCCGGAAATGTGTTGTGCCCAGTGGTCCAAACCTGGATTCATCAGGCGACGTGGCAAAGGAGTGACGTTCTACCCTTAGAATGTGGGATTTAACTGCTGAAAGTTAGATTTTTCTTAGAAAATGATTCAGACTATCGTTGTTTCTTAAAATGCTACTAGCAGTCAGAGTGAAGTCGTCGCAAAGTTTTTTCACAGCGACTTCTTTTCCGGAACCCCACTTTGTCACTTCGTTGGCCACTTGCAAAGTCAACAATCTGAGTTTTTCTTAGACTAGAGCAAGACCGGTAAGAGACTGAGACAAATCAATGCAAATTGGTACAAACCTGAGATTTTCTTTTCCCTCGTACCCGGGATGAGACATCTCATATTGGAGTGGAAAGGAATGAGTTTGAGATCAATAAATCTCATCTCAATCTCAATGTGACAACACAAGGGAAAATGATGTTTGAATGGTTTGTGTGTGGGTTTTGAGCTCCTTTGTGTAATGAACAGAGTTGTGCTGCAAGAGCCTCTTGGTTTTCTCCGATGATGCTCCACTAGCTACGTTGCGTGTTCAGTGTTATGTATGGTGCATTCTAGCCACCTAGATCATAAATGCATGACTGGTAGAGTTTTCCCGGGAGTCGAGACCCTGGCACTTGGTGGTCTGTGCCTGCGCCTTGGGAGACCTTGTGATGGTAAGACACAAATTTTCACTGACAGGTTGTGTTTTCCCTCTGTTGTTGAGGCCCGGGTACACAGTGGTTTGTATCGGTACCTCGGGAGACCCAGCATTGATTGGTTGAGAATTTGTTGACTTTTGTCAGACGTATGTAGCTTGCATGTGGCTGAGACCCGAGCGTCCGGTGACATGCTCTGGCGTCTTGGAAGGCCTAAACCTACCTAGCTTGGCTTCACAGTGGTGGTCGTATATCATCGTAGAGTCTAGATGTGATTTGGGTACATTGCATATCTTCTTGTCATTCGAGACCCGGGCATACGGTGGACTGTTCCTGTGCCTTGGTAGATATCTCTTGCGTGGTTTCACGTTTTGTGACTTCGGCATTCCCCATTTGTGCCTTTTGTTATGAGGAGGATGACGAGGCCTAGAGGACTAGCCTTCACTCCCCAGTACATAAGCTCTCAGTAGGGCTCATTGTAATTCTCCGTGGTCTTAATGCATTTCAGAATCAGACAGATTTGGCCTTCACTTTCTGCCCCTCGCACCCAAAGCTCATGGCAGTTTTGCATGGGCCTGCATGCCCTAATGAATTCTATTTTTGTAAACGAACACAGGGGGGCGTGCAAGCTGTGGTGCTGCAACAATCGGTCTGCGGCAATGTGAGGAAGTGCCAGGTGGCACAACATAAGTAGTAGAGTATAGGAGCAATCATCACTGCATCAGCGAGACAACAACAATCGGGTGCAACAGCAAATGTTGCTGGATAGCTGGAGGAGCAGCACCGGAGGTGGTAGCTCCTCTATAAAGGAAAAAAAGGAAGAAAAGGAGGGAAATCGTGACACAATTTCCTCCCGTCTGGCCCATCGTGAGCGTCGCGCAGATGTGAGCTGCAGGTGGCCACTAGAGGTAAGTAGCAACAACCACAACAGTATCTTGTAGCATTAGAAGCAGCAGTGCGGTAGGAACAGTAGCAGCAGCAACCGCTGCTACCGCTCAAGAAAGAGCAGTGCGACAGCAGCACCTACAGCAAGAGCAGCAGCATCCAAAGTGGGATGGCAGCGTAGACGGCTTTACACAGTAGTAGCAGTAGCCTCTGGAACAACTGCAGCAGCTATATCAGTGGCGTGCAACAGAAATTGTAGCACGTAGAACAATAGAAGTGAAGTAGAATCAAAGCAGGAGTAGCATCTGCAGCAGCGAGCAGTGAGCAGCAGCATGCAGCAGCCAGCAGCAGCAACAGCAGCATGCAGCAACAAGCAGCAGCAAGGAGCAGCAGCACGCGCAGTAGAAGCATGAGGCAGCAGCACTGCAGAAGCAGAAATGCAGCAGCATCTGCAACAGAAGCAAAGCAGCAGCAGCCATAGCAGCCACAGCAGCCGTAGCAGCAGCAGCTGCAAGTACTGCTTGGCCTCCGCACAACAGCGTGGAAGCCGCTCTACTGGCCCAAGGCAAGCGATCACTGGCAAGCATGCCGGCAGTCGCACCAACAATTTTTGTGTGTGCGACCGCCTGATCAGAGCCGGCTGGCAAGGAGAAACAAACAGTGAGGACTGCCGCACCCAACAGATGGGGACAGACGAGGAACTCCCGGGTGAGTTGTCGAGTGGCAAAATCCACCAAAAATTCATTAAGGGTTGTGGATGAAAAAAAAACGAACAAGGAGACAAAAAGGGGGATCATTGCAACCGAACGAAGGGGACAGCTGAGTGACTCCCGGGTGAGGGGTCATTTGATAAATCACCAGAGAATTTGGTGCGAATGAAAAAAAAAAAGCAAGAAAACACCGTTCTTCTTGTGGTGTTTGAGGAATATGAGCACAATGATGTGGCAGCAGGCGCCGACTGTTTTTGCTTCCTATTATTGTTGTGATGGACGTCACGGGTGGCGTCAATGCTAGCAATGTCCTTCGTGCTGGCACCCGCCTTGGCTTCGACCACGTGATCCTTTGCACCCTCCACAACATTTGGACCTACCTGATACGGCAGTCCCTCCTCACCGGAGCTATGGCCATACTCTACGACGAGATACATGATCTGAAGCAAATGATGAAGAGGTGGTAGAGAGCTGATGTGTGATGTTTGCACGACCAGCAACTCAATCGCTAAGGTCCTCCACTGTGAAGGATATTAGCAATCAAGTTTCTGGTCATGCAAACATCACATGTCCGCTCTACACAACCTCTTCACCATTTGCTTCAGATCATGTATCTTGTCGTACAGTATGGCCATAGCTCCAATGAGGGGGACCACCTCTTCTACCATGTCACAGCCCTTTTTAGACGACTCTTCTCAACCACCATCAGACTTGCCATTGCAGTCTTCAACCATCCTTTCCATCCTACTGTCTTCTGTCAGCGTGGATCCTACACGCGACTCCTCTTCTTTGGTCAGTCGCTCTTGTCGACCTCGTGCTCAGCGATAGCATTTGCGCATGACATGACAGGTCCGCCTTGTCTCGGGCACATCGATGACCTTATCAGATTCAATTATCATGGAGGTTGAGGGGGAGTGTATGTGCCCATCGACTACGACTACGCAAGGATGCAGCGACTCCTGTTCTGGCCCTACTGACAGCATCACTACTCATCACGCTAGATTCAAAAACTACCGAGGATGTTCGAGGGAATGTAGTAGTAGAGCGGGTCGAGGAAGCTGCTCCATCAACAGTGTCACAGCCCTTGGATGCGACACCAGCTGTCAGAGTGGGCGTGCCTACGACAGGAGACACAGAGGCATGCATGCCTCACCTGACGCGTGTACCGACAGTGACAGAGGCAGTATGGGGAGCACCGGCTGCTACCGCACCAGATTCAGACTGTGCAAATTATTCTGTATAGAGTGTTGTGGTGGATGTGGCTCCTTCTGCTACAGCATCTATAGCTCCACGGGATATAGATATTCCATTAGCCGGAGGTATCCTTGTCGCTGGAGTGGTAGCAGCAGGGGTCGATTATGCACCTCTTGTTGGGGAATTTGAGCTGACGGTGCGGGACACAAATGTAGACACAGTGGTAGGGGGACCCTCGTTGTTCACCGCATCAAAGTCAGACAGAGTAGAGGACATTGTAGGGACTGTAGCAGTGGAGGTAGTTCCAGCAGCTACAGCGTTGGTAGCCCCAAAGGCTACAGTCTTGCCATCAGCTGCAGGTGTCTCCAGTGCTAGGTTGGCAATGGTGGTTGCTAATCTGACTGCGCATATTGTGCTGAAGACGGGGGACATGGAGGTCATTTTTTAGGAGGCGCTGTGTTGGCGCCTTGCTGACCTTCAGTGCCTGCAGGCTCATTGCATACTAAGAGATGTTGAGCATGCGGCTCAACACTTCTCCATGGAGGCGTATGATACGATTTTTGTGGACAGTCCTCAAGGAGCTACTAAGTAATGACACGACATGGTATGGTAGATTCAGCCACTTCTGGTGCCATTGAGCCTGGACTTCTTGCTACACAGGTGCACCTCTCGACTGCTCAACAATAGCTTGCAGATGCTCAATGAGCAAGCCCGGTCACCTCTTCAGCCTTCACCGCGAGCGCTTATAGACTTCAGGAGTTTGAGGANTGCATGCCAAGAGATGTTGAGCACGCGGCTCAACACTTCTCCATGGAGGCGTATGATACGAGTTTTGTGGACAGTCCTCAAGGAGCTACTAAGTAATGACACGACATGGTATGGTAGATTCAGCCACTTCTGGTGCCATTGAGCCTGGACTTCTTGCTACACAGGTGCACCTCTCGACTGCTCAACAATAGCTTGCAGATGCTCAATGAGCAAGCCCGGTCACCTCTTCAGCCTTCACCGCGAGCGCTTATAGACTTCAGGAGTTTGAGGATGGTGATGTTGATCTCACATAAACAGAGTTCCCAGTTGAGTGAGAGTGTTTGAGGGTGTTGCGAGCTGTGAGGGAGGATGCTAGAACTGCTGTTTGTACATCAAAGATAAATTTTGCTAGAGCCAAAGAGGCATGGACAGCTGCACACGCAGAGACTTCTGTTGCATGATATCTGCTATAACAAGTCATTACCACCACCTCCTCCATCTGCAAGTCAGCTTCTTCCTCCTCCTCTACACAGCGAGGAGCATGCACTCCTCCATCGCTGGACTACAGACTACATCATGTGTGTGCTGTAGTCTTGAAATTCGTATCCTTAATCCAGTGACATCCAATGTTGATGATGACTCCAGAGCAATTACGACCCACTGGGATGTGTGACAGTCTCTCGCCTTTTGACTTCATGACTGCTAGGGTTGTGGTGGTGCATGAGTGAGTCCTAGACACGCCATCAATTCCACCTCCTATTCATCTCCGTTAGTGCCACATGTAGAGTTCTGTACATACAGGGGAGGAAGTTTTCTCTCGCACAGCGATTACTTCTGACTTCATCAGCCCACGGGGAGCCTTGTTTGGTCTTCAAGCCAAATTCTTCTTGTGTTGCAGCTACTGTGTTCTTACGACCAGATCAGCAGCTGCATTCTTGGGGATGGATGTTTTTCTGTGTCAGTGGGATTTATTGGATGGTCGAGACCTGGCACCGGTGCTGCCGGAGATCCCTGATATGTGGTTGCTGTGTATTGGAATTAGTTGCATGCTCCCAGTGCTCAGTTATCTAGCACAGCGGTCTTGAAGTCCATGCCCTAAAGGTTCTCTTATCGAGGGGGAACCTGAGTACCTTCTCAGCTAGTACCTTGTTGACAACTCTTGCAGCCTAGGAGGGGTGTTGGTGTGTGGACTTTGAGCTTCTTTGTGTGGTATACAAAGTTGTCTCGTGACGATGCTCGGTTTACACTGATGACGCTCCACTAGCTACATTGCGTGTTCAGTGTAATGTATGGTGCATTCTAGCCACCTAGTTCAGATTTGCATGACTGGTGGATTTTTCTCGGTGGTGGTCTGGGCTGTTGTTGTGATTGTCTCAGTGACCTCTGGACTTGACGCAAAACTCCCATGCAAGCACCATGCAGGCTTCCCAGCTGCTCCGACGGGTTCTGGCTCACCTCTCGTGCCAGCCCATGCTCACCAGGATTTTCTCGGTGGCCGACCACCCGGGGCCTTTTTCTCAACCACATGCAGTCTTAGATTTTCATGATTCAACTGCGTATGGTTTGCTTAACTGCTTCCATTGCTGCTTTCAGTTTGTCATTCAGGCAACCGGGCAGCTCGTACCGTGCCCGGGTTTGCACTAGGTTCAGTATGGCACCTTTCTGACACTAGGATCTATTCTTGCTTTTTGTGCCACTGGCAACGGCGCTTGTTGCACGCGCGAATCGCCATAGTGTGGTGGAGGGATTCATCCCCTCCGCTCGCTCATTCTCTTGCCACTCCTTGCATTCTTTCAAGCATATGTTTTCCGTCCCTTGACCAAATCCAGCGCCATGTGGCAAGTTGTCTTCCACACAACGTGCTCTCACCCATCAGACGTCGCTAGGAGGGTTATCAGATTCCCTCATGGTATCAGAGCAGTCGAGAGACTGCACCCGTCGTGCTCCACCGTACAGCACACAGCAACAACAACAGATTCTTTTGGGCTGGGCTGGGCTGGGTTGGGCTGGGTAGGGCGTACAGGTCCTGGCAACGTGGAGGCCCTGAGTTAAGGGCTCTCTTCATATAGTCATCCGGTAGAACCGGAGGCAGAACATTGCCAAAACATTTTGGGATCTTCCCTCATCGCGACGGCCATCTTGGCGGCAACGTTTCGTGGTGACGGCGTTTGAGGCTGCCACAACCGGACCAGCGTCGGATTGCTGCTGCACTAGCTGCTGCTTCTGCTGCAACCAAAGTGACATACTCTGCCTCACTGGAGCAACGCGCGACACAACATTGTTTCCCACTTTTCCATGAGACCACAGTACCACCGACTAGGAAGATGTACCCGGAGTGGCTGCGTGATTCCCGATCCTGGACCCAGTCGCTGTCAGTGTAGCAATCAACAACCACAGAGTGTTGCACGCAAAAACACATTCCTCGGCTCTTTGGCTGGCTCTCCAAGCCAGCCAAGGAGTGGACACAATATAGCAAACAACTCGCAATGCAACCTCCCGGTGAAGGAACGTGGGAACTGAGAGAACTGCGAGAGGAAGTTGACCGCGAAGGCAACATTGGCATGTGTGGTGGTGCAAAGGAACATGAGGAAGGTAATGACTGAGAGATATGCCGTGACGTCAACTGACTCCAAAGATTACGCAGGGTCAACAGTCTTCAGAAGCCTCTGCCTAGCAGGCGTCATAGGCATGGATGCGTGAGAAACCTCTGCCAGCAAATCAGCGAACCGCTCACCCAGGGTACAAATGTAACCAGCCTGATGCACCGGAAGCACGCGGCGTAGTCGATCATGTTTGATCGCCATGCCCAAGAACACGCGGGCAGGCCCAGAATCCTTCATCTTATATGCAGACTGAAGGAGGTCCTTCACAGCCTAGACAGCCTGAGTATCTGGGGAGGGGATGAGGAAATTGCCGACATACACCAAGATGGCAACAAACGGTGCTAGGAGGCTGGTCCCAAAGAGAGCGGGGTCAACTGGACTATGACTACACGCGCATTTCTTGAGGGTGGCGGAGATCTCATGGTTCCAATAGTGAAGAGACTGCTTCAATTCATACATGGCCTTGCGGAGGTGTCAGACTTGGTCTATGGCATCCTCAAAGCTGGGAGGTTGAACCAAGTAGATCTCCCCGTTGAGTTGCCCATAGAGGAAGGCATTTTTCACGTCCATTTGGTGGAGCACCCAGTTGTGTTGAGCAACCTGACTCAAAAGCACCTTGGATGTGGTGTACTTCCCCACAGGGACGAAGGTGGCATCAAAGTCCACACCAGGCACTTGGGAGAACTCCTTTGCCGTAAGATGAGCCTTGTACCGCTCAATGAAAACATCTGGCTATTGTTTACAACGACGGCCCTCTTGGCAGTAATCGCCTTGCACCCTGGGGGAAGTCACACATTTTTCGCATACACTGTGCTCAGCAATGGCATCAAGCTCCTAGCGCATGACTTGCTCCCAGAGCTGAGCATCTGGGGAGGAGCAAGCTTGCCTCATAGTGTCAGGCTCAGGTGAGAGCGTGCTGGAGCCTCGAGTAGCGAGGGCAGTGACAACCAAGGCATCGCGTGAGGCAAGGCAAGAGTAAGCAGCAGAAAGCACACAGTGGAACTCAGAAGCTATAAGAGAGTAGCTCAGTGTGGAGTTTGGCTGAACGACAGCTGCAGCCAGACCAAGCGCGTAAAGACCAGTGGTAGGGGCATGCTCAGCCAAAATTGGGGGAGCAATCATGACATTAGGGTGTGTAGACTCTGTGGATGTGGAGGGACGAGCAAGAGAGGGATGCACGGGAGTGGGAGCAAAGCGCGAGGAGGGATGTAAGGGTTAGAAACAGCCACCAAGCGCCCGACTGAACAGAGAAAGCGCAGTCAAGCACAGAGATGCCACAGGGTCTGATGCTGATGGGATATGCATGGATGCAGGATGCAAGGTAGATGCGATAGGAGAGGAAGCTGTAGAGGTGTTTGCGGGCATAAGTAGAGGTGATGATGCAGGAGATGATGCAGGAGGTGGGCAAGAAGATGCCGATGCAGGCAAGGACGCAGGGGAGGATGCAAATGCAACACCTGGTGAGGATGCCATTGGGGAGGCTGACATATGTAAAGGGGCATAGACTGATCGTGACGCAGGCGACAGCACAAGCGTGGAGATAGGTGTCAAGGACGCAGACAGGGACCCGGACAGGGACGTAGATACCGACACAGGCAAGGGCGGTGGTGGCGGAGAACACGTAGGTGAGGGGTGCAGCCCGCTTGAGGGCAAGCAGACCCAAGTGCTGCTGCCAACACAGGAGACCAGACCAAGGGAGGAAACACAATGGAAGATGTTGCGGCTGAACCTGTTCTAAAGAAACATAGCATCGCGCGACTCCATGATGCATCGACGGTCAGGGTCACAGAAATTCCAAGCCTTCGACTGTGGTGAGACGCCAATGAAGGGACAAAGGTGGGCTCGAGGGGAGAGCTTCCCATCGCACTGGTCCTCAGGGAGCCAGACACTGGCAATGCTTCTCCAAACTTGCGCGAGGTGCAATTCAACACGTTGTTTGCTCGCACGTCTCTTGTTCATAGTGCGTAACATGGTGTGGAAGCGGTCCGTGAGGCACCCCGTTCTACACCCACGTCATTTACTTCATGGCCTCGTAGGCAAACGCGTCAGATTAGCCAGACTTGACGAACATAGTGTGAATCCCATCAGCGAGAGTGCTATTCCAGCATTCTGAGACATTGTTTTTCTGAGAGGTGTAAGGAGTGGACAATTCGAACCAAACACCAACCAAGGTAAGAATGCAAAGATTTGTTCCAATGAACTCACTGCCACGATGTGAGCAAAAGACCTGCAGCTTCTGCTGACAGGTGCACTCAGCCTGGACAAGCCAGGCTTCGATCGTGGGAGCAACATCACTCTTCTGAACGAGTGGGAAAATCCAGCGGAAGCGAGAATAGTCATCAGTCAGATAGAGGACGTAATGACCACCACTGAGGAACTCGACTGGAAACAGCCCCATGACATGAGCATGGACAAGCGCGGGGGGCTCATGGGTGTGAGAGGTAGAAACAGGAAAGGGAGAGCAATGCATTTTACCTTGCACGCATTCCATGCAGTCAGCAGAACAAGGAGCGGGGAAGGTGGCAGTATCAACTCCAGCGGCAGGTTGATGACAGAGCAAGCTATGAATGGTGGTGGTGCTCACGTGGTAGAGGCGGCGATGTAGCAGGTGCATGTGCTCAGGAGAGAGATAAGGAGAGACATGCAAGTGAGCGACGGCAGTGTCGGATGGACTTGGAGCAAACAAAGGGACACGGTGTAAGCGCTCGCAATGAGCACAACGAAGCACGACCCGTGCAGACGAGTGCAGCATCACAGTTCCAATGCCACGGGACGCGACAAAGTCCATACCCTGGTCGTCCAGGGTAGTGATAGACGACAGGCTCACCATGAGCGTAGGTAGATACAGCACGTCGGACAAGCAAACGTCACCCGCAGGACCAAAAAAGTGCACGACATCGACACCCTAAACAGACATCATGTGGTGAGACCCAGTGTGAACGAAGCAAATGGCACCGACAGGCCCCAATGATGCAAACTAGGTACGAGAAGACGTCATGTGATTAGCAGCTCTAGAATCGATGATCTAGAAGTCACTCAACACACAAGCACGGGTAGCAACATGAAACTGTACGACGGTGTCAGAAAAACAAGCAGAGTGCTCTCTACAGCCAGGACTCAAGGCAAGGAGAGAGGGCAACACACACGACTGCCACTGCTCAATCCAATCCTCAGGTGAGAAAGATTGGTCTGTGTTATAGAGCTTAGCCGTCGGTTGTCGTTGATGGCTACATAGACATCGACTGGGCTTGTGACACAGACGCTTGTAGCCGCACGGGCTATGGTTTCCTTGTTGGTGGGACTGTTGTGTCGTGGAAGAGTGGTAAACAGGGTTGCATCGCACACAACTCCAGTGAGGCTAAGTATGTTGCCCTAAGTGCAGGCACCTGTGAAAGTGTGTGGCTCTGTAGCTTGTTCGAGCAACTGCGTGTCCCCAGCAGTAACGTCTTCAAGGCAGCTGTGCATGCTGTTGGGTTATTGTGTCCGCAAAGCAACCCTAGATGAGCGGTTGTCGCCTGTGTTTGTACAGTTCCGGTCTCGTCTTGTTGTCAAATCTGGTGACACTTGTGACCCAATGTTTACCAGCGTCGGCTGTGGGTCATGGGGGAGTGTCTGATTGTGGACCACAATCATGTCCTGGCTCCTAGCCTCGCTGCACACTTGCCTCACCGATGCAGGTGATTGACTATGGGTGCCGATGCTGGTGTCACAACAGTAGTGGTGATGGCCCGAGGTCATGCGCAAAGAGGCAGCGCCGTCAAGTTCTCATGGGAAAGGCCTCTCACAAGCCCTAAATTTGTTGTGAATATTAGGGTTCCTAATGCTTTGTTAGGTGGATGTAGCTGGATTATTGTCCTACATTGAAATTCTGTGTGCGTGTGACTATTGTTAGCATAGCGGGCACCAGTTTGATGCCTCGATAGGCATGAGGTGCGGGTAATGGCGAGCTTACAGCTCCGCCACTTGCTCCGCTCACTCTCGCCACACATAATATCTCTGAGCTTACAGCTCCGCCACTTGCTCCACATACCCCCCTACCTTTCACATTTCTACGCGTGCCATTCAAAACCTGCACATCCATGGCCGCTTGAGGTCCCCTCTTGCACCCTTGCTTCTCACCCTTGCGTCCACACCAGGAGCTCTTACCTACACCTCTCACACCGAGAGCTCCTGGCAGTATTGCATGGGCCTACATACTGTAATGAATGCTCAATCTCTGTGTCACAGCCCTAAGTGGAAGGAAAAATGATGTTTGGAAAAACAAACCCTGCAAATCAAGCAACCACAGAAAGAGAGAGGCAGTGTGGCTCACATCAGACAGGCAGTGAAGGCTAGCTGGACTTAACCTCTCTAAGCCGGACTAAACTGCACACTCAAATGGTAGTGGAACCACTACTTATGGATCACTGCCCATCTTTACCACTGCAAACATGAAGCAAACTGGGAATGTCCCAGAAGAATTTGGCAACATGTAAGACATGGTGGTTGTTGAGCCCTTCAACTTGGATTGCAGAGCCTTCAGCACACATTGGCCAAGAGCTCATTCACTTTGGTCATCTGCGAGCTTCTGCAGAGAAAGCCTCCTCCTAAGGCGTGAAACACAAGCCCCATGCTTCATCAGACCATGCCATCCTTCTTGTGATTTGTTGGAAGGACGTGATGGGTGTGCTAGCCTCCAGCTGCCTGAAAATGGGTCACTGGGCGGAGCAGGCTGGGAAGGCTTCACTTCCAGCTGTGTGTGTAAAAGATTAAGGTCGACCAAGGGAACCATTGTCGGCCGTCCATGTGCACACTGTCCAGGAAAAGAAAATGCATGATTGTAGATGAAGCAGTCTGGAGAGGGGAAAGAGAAGCACCCCATCCCCACCCATCCCCCC
>SZWC01011730.1:0-41482 GCA_023375785.1 Penium margaritaceum
TACACATACACATACACATACACATACACATACACATACACATACACATACACATACACATACACATACACATACACATACACATACACATATACATATACATATACATATACATTTACATTTACATTTACAAATGGTATACATGTACATACACATACACATATACATATACGTATACATTTACACATTCATATTAACATACATATACATTTACATAATTTCAATTTACTACTAGATGTAGGTGTAGTTTTGTAATGTAAATCTTCATGCATGTATTCATGTATGGATTAATGTACACGTACGTAAAAGTTTTCACATACTCTGAATTAGCATTCTTCATATACTTATAATTTTTTTTTTATACTTGAATGTAAACTTATGTATTTTTTTTTACATTTATTATGATGTCGGTATGGATACACATATTCACTTGGTTATACATGTCATTCTACTTCAAATATGTCATGTATACTTCATTGTTCACTTTTGTTTACTTGGCATCGTTGTATAAGCATGCGTAAAATGTTACATATTTTTTCAGTGAAAATTTATGGCAGGTCCTTTTCCATTCTTCTTCTAGATTTGTCTTTTTTTTTTGACTTTGAGCGATAGTACATTTGTCTTTGTTGTACCTTTGTATATTAATTTATTATATGTGTGTTACCATAAATGTATGTAGTAATATTTTTATAGCACAGGAAATGCTTCTTCCAGGATTAAATTGACTCTAATTATTATTTTGCAGAATATTCACTGATTGTTTCTTTATCGTAATGAATAGGTTATTTGATGGATGAATTTTCACGGTAGAGGCAGGTTGAAGATAAATGTACCCGGATGGGGTTCCGAAGTAGCGATGTCCCGTAACAAAGGTTTACGTCCTCGTTTCAACGTTGCGACGAACTGTCCGCCACCCACGTTTTGCGCGTTCGAACGCAACCATCCACGACGACAAGTGGGTGGGTGAACTTAGGAGTGGGAAAAACTCGCGTTCCCACTCACCCTTTGCCAGCCGTTGCCAGAGATCGTGAGGAATGTGGGTTGGTGTCGCAAATGTAGGTGATGTACATCGTTGTTGCGCGCATCATTTTGCGCCTCATCCGAAACACACGAGATGCCCTCGTTGTCGACAGATGCACGGTCCAGATTCAATAAAGATGATGACGAAAGTCTTCTCCTTGTGAAACTTGTAGTTCACATGCAACCCTCATAACAAGATCTGTAAGTAAACAAACCTTTGACCAGTGCGAGTGCCGGACTGCATCGACCACGCTGTCTGTGGACAGGCGGGGATATCGGACGCCCAGCAGTGGGTAGGAAGGGCATTTTCGACCCACTTCCAGAAGGTCGAAACTTCCGGCATACCATGGAATGACGTCAGCAGTTGTGGTAGGTGAGAGCGCGTCTACCCACTCACAACAATCCAGCCACGGCCAGAGTCGTAAGCCGGTAACGTTCCCTCCCTCACTGCCGCGCTGTCCGACCGAGCGGCCTCATCCCCACCCACACACCTACCTCCCCGACGTGCCGCGACGCTCGACAACGCTCCACCGCGTGACCGTTGCTTCCGCGGGTTTCCCAGCTTTCCCCACTTACTCGCCAACGCCCGCCGCCGAGTTCCTCGACTGCGCTGTGCGGTCCAGCCCAGCCTGCCTGCCCCTATATCAATCGTGCATCCGCCCTCCACTTGCCATCACAAGGTTCCCAACCTCCAAATGAAGCAGCAACCAAACAAAGCGAAGTCAACAAATCCTCAAGTCAACTCCTTTGGTTCAACGTAGCCGTCACTCTTCCACCACCTACAGCTCGCCAACAAGGAAACCGTCACGCCTACCGTCCTCACTGCTCAAAGCAATGGACTCCTTATCCTTAACAGTAGCACGACCGTGCGCAACTCCCTCTTCCTTCACACACAAGGCCTCGCAAAACCTGCGGCCAAACCCGGACCAGCACGAACAGGCGGCCCTCCTCGCGCCGCAACAATCTAAGCGCCCCGCCGGCCTGAAGCGCCTACAAGTCCGGGCCGCCCGCGCGTCCGTCGCACAACCAGTAGCCATGGCCGCCCTCCTNACGTGGCGTACTGGGGCGTGGACCTGCCGGCCATCCAGCGCCGGTGCCGAGAGGTGGGCGTGGAGCACAAGCGGCAGCCGGCGGTGGACTTCGACGCGCACTCGCTGCGGCGCCAGCTGCCGGCCATGGTGGCCGTCATCGCGCGCGCGGTCGCGCAGGGCAAGACGGTGTACGTGCACTGCACCGCGGGCCTGGGCCGCTCCCCCGCCGCTGTCATTGCCTACCTCTTCTGGTTCGCGCAACCCAACATGGACCTGCAGGCCGCCTACGACTTTGTCACGTCGCGCCGCCCGTGCGGCCCCAAGTGGCACGCCATCCGCGGCGCGACGTACGACCTCGCGAAGAACAGCCCCTACCAGCCGCACTTCGACGCGCTGCCAGACTTTGCCTTCTCTGACGTGGCGCAGTGGGAGCGCGACCTCATCCGTCAGCGCGTCTGGGACCAGCCCTGCTAAGACAAATCACCATTTTGCATAGAAGACGTGGAGACGTGGAGCAGACTGCTCCTCCCCACCACTGCTCCTTGCCACCACTGCTCCGCCACCACCACTACGCCACTACTCTTCATCAGCTGCTCTACTTCTGCTCTTTGCCACCACAGCCCTGCCACCACTTCTGGCCACTGTCGCTCCCCGCCATCTTTTTCCCCTCGCCACCGTCGCTCCTTGCCACCGTCGCTCCTTGCCACCGTTGCTCCTCGCCACTATCGCTCCTTGCCACCGTCGCTCCTTGCCTCAGCCCGTCTCAACCAAGCAACTGGGAGGCAGAGTACAGCTCTCTCCACTCTACAGGGGAGAATTTTTGCACGGAGCACAGCGATGGAAGCATGTCCTGGGGTGTTTCTGGAGGCTGGCTGGTTGGTGGGCATAGGTGTTCATTCATTCCTTTCATCTAGACAAGGTCGTGTGACAGTACATTTCATGTACATATATTTCACTGGCCGCATTGGCCTGACAAAACTGATTCTTATTTTCATGTCTCCAACATACTTTCCACTCTAAACTGCTTTTTATGTCATACTTGCTGCAGCCATTCCGCCACCCACATCAAACACACTCTTGATGACCCACTGCGCTCTCAAGTAGAACATGTAACTTGATTTGTAGGAATGAGAGGACATGACTTGTTCCATCCTCTTGATCTGTTGACGAACAAGTTTCATCAGTCCGAGAAATTACTTTGGCCTTCGTACTTGTGTGCCTCTGTCGTCTCCTTTGTAGCTGTCCATGTGCATGTTGGTAAGAGGTGACACAAAACACAAGTGCCACAGCCAAAGCAACTCTAAACGATACAACTTGTGTGTACACCAACGGTGAGAATGTATCGACACAAGAATGCGCCGAGAAGGAACCGTGCTGAGATAGATGGAATAGGGTATATAGGATGCGGTAGTACGTAGTACTCAATTGTGTACGACACGAATGGTGGACTTTTGCTGGCGAAGCCCAAACCATGTCATACCTGTTGTGATTTGTGACGTTCCTATCGACCTGTACGGTTTACTCTGACCACTCGACCGTGTCCATACCCGTGCAGATCCCTGATGCAAACCCTGGTGGTACCGATGTGTGGTCTGGTGGTGGACTACCAGCTTGGAGCTGACCGACGACCGTCCCAGAGTTCTGGACGCTGCCTGGGACCTCCTGTAATGTTTTCTGCAGCACGTAGGAGTTAATTGTTGGATTGGCCGTGGGCCCAATTTGCATGTTTTTGCATTGTGTGTCCACCGTTTGATCTCGGATGCATGCACGTGACCAGTCGTAGCGTCCGACTTGTGATTCTGCACGTCTAGGTTGAGACGACGTCACGTTCTGGCATGTCTTCGCTGAGTTACGGCCAAAACAGTGGTTTTGGGCCGGTTTAAGACAGATCTTGTGCTGCCGCGTGCGACACCCACTGTGCGCCGCGGCAGGTACTTATGCCAGACCTTTGCCATTGTGTGTACGACTTATGACTGCCGTTACTGTCTGACCAGGCACTGACGCCTAGTGAGCGGCTGTGTCCCTAGGAAGCTTCCACGCATCTTCTCATGGTATCAGAGCGGTGAGACAATTCTCGCCGAGTTGCGCAGTAGAGACGAGCTAGAAACCTAGGCAGCAGGTTGGGGCAGCATGCGTTGTCGATGCAGCGTGCGGGCTTCCACGCTCGTTGCTGAAGTCTGTTGCCCCCTCAGTTTGCTGCTCTAGAGACTAAGTCTGGAAGCTGTGGGTTTGTTACTCAGAAGTGCGCGCTCAAGTGTTAGTGCCAAAAAGCAGCTGAAAGCTGGAAGTAACTGATTAGCAATGAAGAATGAGCAACAATGGGGAACCCCTCCAAGTTCTAGGCCCCACAACTAGTGTAAAAGCTGTTACTCAGCTAACTAGCCAATCAGAAAATAGTGCTAGACCTATTTTCTGGCAGACAGGGTTTTCTCGGTGAGCCCTGCCAAACTCGACCTACCAGAATACCAAAGCCGCAAATGCAGTCGTGCGGTCAGAATCAGCTAGAAAAATAGCTACAAGAAGTTATGACTGCACGAACCCAGGTGCTGGAAAACCTAGGCAGCAGGTTCGGGCAGTAGCGTTGTTGATGCAACATGCGGGCTTCCACGCTCGTTGCTTAAGTCAGCTGCCCCCTCAATCTGCTGCTCTAGAATCTAAGTATGGAAGCTCTAGGTTTGTAACTCAGAAACGCGCGCGCCAGAGTTGGCGCCTAAAAGCAGCTGGAAACTGAATGTAACTAGTTAGGGATGAATAATAAGGAACAATGGGAGACCCCTCCAAGTTCTAGCCCCCTCCTCCCCCACTAGTGTAAAAGTTGTTACTTAGCTAACCAGCCAATCAGAAAAATAGCAACACATCTATTTTCTGGCAGGCAGGGTTTTCTCGGTGAGCCCTGCCAGACGCCCGAGAGCCCAAAATCCGGGCGCCGTCCGTTTTGCCTGAAAACTCGACCATACCATAATACCAACGCTGCAAACGCAGTCGTGCGGTCAGAAACAGCTAGAAAAATAGTAGCAAGGAGTTATGGCTGCCCGAACCCAGGGAGTGCCTATGATGGTCCATGATGCCGAACAGGGCCATGCAACATGTAACAAGGATCCTAGGGAGAGCATGACGATGCAGACGCGATGGGACGCGCTAGGCGCATGCAGACAGCAACTGCGGTGACAGTGACCGCCGGCAGCACGACCGCCGAGAAGGCCTGCCGATGGAGCTGAGCACGTCGCCGGAGAGAGGAGGCTCCAGCGAACTGCGAGAAGACCTCAGCGTGCGTCGGCTCCACCGGACGACACTCCATCAGTGTTGAGTCTCGCCGTCAGTCATCTGCACGCCGATGTACACAAGCCGGGAGGACACAACAGAGCACAATGAAAGATGCGCAAAAACCAACACTCCCCCATGACTCACAGGCGTAGTGCACATAGGCGGGGAGAGACACGGTCAACATCCGGACTCCCCCAGGGCTCACAGAGACGCATGCAGAGATAAAGAGGACAACTCACGGACGCACGCCGACTGAACTCACAGCCTTCTTGAACGAGTCCCGCTTCAGTGCCTTGGTCAGGAAGTCAGCCAGCTGCCGTGTTGTCTCAACCCACACGATGCTGATGCTGTCGTCATGCAACAACGAACGCACATAGTGATACTCAAAATTGATGTGCTTTGTGCGTGTGTGATGCACACCGTCATTGTCGGTGATGGCCATGGCACTCTCATTGTCACAATGCAAGGTGATGGATGCGACAGACTGACGTAACTCGGACAACAGACGACGCAACCACACACTCTCACATGCGCCTGAGCCAAGGGCAACGTATGCAGCCTCAGCAATGCTGCGTGCAATGCACCCATGCTTGCCACTGCGCCAGGACACAGCTGTGCCGCGGATCAGAAAGATCCAGCCGGTGCGACTCTTATAGTCTGGACTGCCGGCCCAGTCATTGTCAGTGTAGCCCACTACGACGACGTATGGCTGGCGGCGGAACATGAGACCTTGCCGAGGGGTCGAGACGACATAGCGCAATACTCGGATCGCGGCCTCGAAGTGGAGGTGATGCGGCTCTTGAGAGAACTGGGCCAGGAGGTTGACGGCGAACGCGATGTCTGGACCCGTCGTCGTCGCCAGGAACATCAGTGACCCGATGACCCGCAGATACGTGGTCACATCAACTGGCTCCCCCACAACAGCTGGGTCAGGACTCTTCAGCTTCACCGAACCATCGAGTAACATGGGTGAAGATGCGCTAGGTACGAGGGGCAGGGCCTCGGCAAAGCGAGTGGACAGGGTCTGCACATTGGCAGCCCGGTGGACGTGCAGAATGCCCTGGGAGCGATCATGCTCGAGCTCCATGCCCAGGAAGACTCGGGCAGACCCAAGATCCTTCATCTGGTAGGCGGCGTGCGGCAAGTCTTTCACACGCTGGATGGCGGCCGTGTTTGGCAACACAATGAGGAGATCATCGACGTAGACCAGAACTGCGGTGAGGGTCTAACCTCGCGGGCTGTCGAATAGTGCGGGGTCAGCGGTGCTATGCTGGAGGCCACCACGGAGAAGCGTGCTGTTGATCTCCTAGTTCCAGCACTGAGGCGACTGCTTCAGGCCATAGAGGGCCTTCCACAGCCGCCAAACTCTCCCAGTGCCGTCGTCGAAGCCTGGGGGCTGCACCATGTAGAGCTCGTCACCCTCGAGTGAGCCATGGAGGAATGCGTTGCTCACGTCCATCTGATGCAACTCCCACCCATGCTGGGCAACCAGGCTGAAAAGCGCCCGGCTAGTGGAGAACCGACCGACTGGGGCGAAGATCTGGTCGTAATCGATCCCAGGGACCTGAGTAAACCCCTTTGCTGTGAGGTGGGCCTTGTACTTGTCCACGGACCCGTCAGGCTTGCACTTGCGCCGAAAGACCCACTTGGCACCAATGACCTTCCGACCTGGAGGGAGGTCGACGAGGTCATACACGTGGTGCTGCCGGATAGCAGCGAGCTCCTCGGCACAGGCAGAATCCCAATGTGCGGCCTCAGGAGAGGCTCGAGCCTCATGTAGGGTGGCTGGGTCCTCCGGGCGTGCTGTGGACCGGACTGAGAGGGTGTGTGCATCACGAGCTCCAGGTGGGATGCGGGCGAGTGCAGCCACAACAACATGCCGATGCTCGTGATGATGCATGGCGTAGCCTAATGCAAAGCCCGGGTGAAGGTATGCGATGATGGCCGAAGTGGTCAGGCCGAGAGCCTTCGTACCAGGGTCCCCACTCACGACCGTGGGAGTGGAGGAGACACGTGGAGCTATAAGGGGTTGAGGCGCCAGGGGACGCGGTGCGACGCTCTGCGCGCTCAATGTGGGCCGAGGTCGGAGGCTGCCGCCTGGGCCGCGTGTGTAGCGCGGTCGGGCAGGACATGACACTGAGTTCGACGAGCCAACAGAGGCGGACGTGGTACTGGCCCGGGGGAGCAAGCGGACGCGACCAGGGTAGCTGGTCTAGAGGGGCCAGCGGACGCGACTGGGGCAACTGGTTTGGAGGGGCCAGCGGACGCGACAGGAGCTGCAGGCCCAGAGGGGCCGGTGGACGTGACTCGGGCAGGTGGTCCAGAGGGGCCAGCGGACACGACTGGGGCTGCCGGCCCGGAGGGGCCAGCGGACGCGACTAGGGCAGCTGGTCCGGAGGGGCTTGCGGACGCGATAGGAGCTGCAAGCCTTGAGGGGCCGGTGGACGCGACTGGGACAGCTGGTCGGAGGGGCCAGCGGACACCGCTGGGTTAGCTGGTCCGGAGGGGCCAGCGGACACGACTGGGGCTGCCGGCCCGGAGGGGCCAGCGGACGCGACTGGGGCAGCTGGTCCGGATGCGCCAGTGGATGCGTCAGGAGCTACAGGCCCAGAGGGGCCGGTGGATGCGACTGAGGCAGCTGGTCCGGAGGGGCCAGCGGACACGACGGGGGATGTTGGCCCGGGGGGGCCAGAGGTCGCGACAGGGGCAGCCGGCTCAGAGGGACGGAGTGACGTGTCACCCGGAATCGACAGGATGGAGGATGGACTCAGCACTCCCCCACGCGACGGGAGGGACACGGACGAGCCGGAGCGGATGAGGTCGCGGGGAAATAGGTCTTCGAAGAAGAGGGCATCGCGGGACTCGACGATGTAGTGTCGGGATGGGTCCCAGAAGCGCCAGGCTTTGGACTAACGAGACACACCAAGAACGGTGCAGGGTGTTCGCGGGGGGCGAGCTTGCCGCCTTGCTGTGGGGAAGGCATCCACACAACGACCACGCAACCCCAGACGCGAGCCAGGCGGAGGTCAGTGCGCCGACCGCACCAGTGATGGTATGGCGTGGACTGGCGGGGAAGGGGATCGTGGAGAATCCGGTTCCAGATCCAGGTCATGTAGGCCATGGCTTCAAAGTAGAAGCCATCGGAGAGACCGGATTTGACCTGCATGGTGCGGAAATCGTCGGCCATGGTACGGTTCCACCGTTTGGAGACGCCGTTCTGGTCGGGTCTGTAGGGCGCAGACGTCTCATGGTGGATCCCGCGGGAAGCAAGAAAGGTCGTGGCCTCACCCATGTACTCTCCAGCGCGATCGGAGCAAAGGCGGCGAAGAGAGCGGCCACACTCGCGCTCCGCGAGGTCAAGCCAGTCCTGAAGTACTCGGGCGACATCGCTTTTCTGCCAGAGGCAGAAGACACAGCGGCAGCGAGAGTAGTTGTCGTAAGGGTGAGGACATAGCGGCCATGCTCACCGACGGACTCGGTGGAGAGAGGGTCCATGACGTCTGAGTGGACAAGGTCGAGAGGGGCGGATGCACGGGAGGAAGACAAGGGGTACGTGGACCGGTGCATCTTCCCCTGAGCGCTGTCAATGCACTCAGTGGGGCACGGGAGAGGGAAAGTCTCTGGGTCAAGGCCCTTGGCCGGCTGGGTGCGGAGCATGCCCTCTACGGCGGCATAGTGGACGTGGCAAAGGCGGCGGTGCAGGAGGCAGGTGTGCTGAGGAGAAAGCGTACTGGTGACAAACACATGGCCTGTGGCGGCCGACGGGGAGGAGACGAGAGGAGAAGAGGAGAGGCGAGGAACATGCCACAGGTTGCCACGGGCGGTGGCGTGCAGTACGACAAGACAACACGGACGCAACGACACAGTGCCGATACCATGCAAGTGTGCAGTGTCTATGCTCATGCGATCAAGGGCAATCATGGACAGGAGGCTGAGCTTGAGACCAGGGACGAAGAGGACATCGGTCAGAAAGACGTCACCGACAGGACCACGGAAACCAACAACATCGACACCACGGACAGGCAACACCTGTCCGGAACCCGTGCGGACACCAGAGACATTGCCTACAAGACCGAGCATACTGAAGGCCTCACGAGAAACCGTCATGTGATGCGTGGCCCCGGAGTCGATGATCCAGGTTTCAGCAGGGTCCTGGACAGGGGTCGCCAGGTCGCTAACGGTCACATGGCAGTAAGCGAGGGACGCGGACGCGGTGGAAAGAGGCGCGAAGCGAGACTGCCAATTGTCAAGCCACATAATGTTGTCAAGGAGGGGGGTGCAGGAGACCTCGGTAGACGATGAGACAGACGAAGAAATGGGACACGACCGTAGCTCAGTCTCGGTCATGCAGGGCTGGGCAGGAGGGTAGGAGGTGATGCAACTCACACTTCCTTGGGGAGGAGGGCGAGGCAGGCCAAGCTGGAGCGCGATGAACTGCTCCAGAAGATGCTCACAGGTGGACGACGCAAGAGTGTAGACGGAATGCGGAGTGACGGTGCCGGAGCCCGGGTAGTAGGAGGACTGAGCCGGCGAAGGAAGCGGAGGCACCGACATCTATGGGAAGTACTACTGCGGGTAGTACTGCTACGGCGCGTGTGTCTGCGACACAGGCAGAGCTGTCAGAGTGGTAGAGCTGCTGGACAAGGTAGGCGTGTTAGGGCCAGCAGTAGCGACAGCGGCAGAGGTGAGACGGCGCTCCCGCTGGCGACGCATGGTGGCGATGACGCACGCCTCGTCCGTCGGGAGAGGGCACGTGTACCACCCGTGCCCGGGCTGGCCAAAGTTGTTGCAGACCGAGCCACCACCGCTGGACCCGGTCGATGACTACTGCCGCTGCTATTGTGGTGGACCCTTGCCTTTCTTGTGACGGCTTTTCTTCTTCTTCCCCGAAGGCGATGAGGTAGCTGCGGTGGGGAAGGGGACGACCACAGAGGCAACGGTAGGGGAGGCGACGACTGGTGATGCAAGAGCCTCCGTGCGATGGAGCTTGGACTCCTGGTGAGCTTCCTCAATGTGGAGGAAGAGCTCGTATGCCCAGGGCATAAGGGTGCCCTGGGCCACCATGGTGGAGAGGACGTACTGGGGGTAGTGCACGAAGATGTTTGCGTACGCGCTGGTAGCGCCGCGCTTGATGGTAAGGAGCGCGGACAGAGGAGGTGGAGCAGATCTGCCGAGACGACGAAGGATGTCCTCCGCCCGCTGCCAGTAGGCAGTGACTGTCTCGGTTTCACCCATGTGCAGGGAGTTAAACTCCCGGAGCAGACGGCTGATCTCAGCGTCGCTAGACAGGCGGTGGGGCCTGGTGAGGACGTGCCATGCGGCTGCAGGGTCTGGGATGTCGCCAGAGGTGAAGTCGCCGAGGAAAGGCTCTAAGGCCAGGCGGGAAGCTGGAGGGGCGACTGGGACGAGGGCACGGACGGCGCGACCAGCGTCATACAGCTGGTCGGCCTCGGTGGAGTCGTAAGGGAGGGTGTAGTATGCCCACAGGTCCTCACCTTGTGCCCAGATCCAGAAGCTGAGTTCTCACCTCCGAAATTGCTCGCCGGCCTGAAGCGGCGGCGGCGGTGTCTCAAAGTCTTTTTGCCTACGGCCGGCGCCCAGAGTGGGGCCAAAGACAGAGGACATTGTCTGCCGCTGGTGCTGAGTCTGCTGTTGTGCCAGGTAGTATGTGGCAGCAGACACAGCTGGGCTGGCGTGTCCTGGAGAGACGAATGGCGGCGGCACACTGGTGGCAGTCTGGGAGGCTACTGGCTACAGCGCTGCCAGCTGCTGCGTCAAGACGATGAGCTGTTGCTGAAGATCGACGAGGGGATCAGGGTTGCCGCCAACAACACCACTGGGCCGGTGGTGCTGCTGGTACTGTTGCTGCTGTTGTTGCGACGGTGGCGGCGGCGGCTACTGCTGCTGTTTCTGCTGCTGCTGCTGCGACGGCGGCGGCGGTGGCTGCTACTGCTGGTGCTGCTGCTGCTGCTGTAGTAATTGCAGAAAAGGGGGGTAGGGGTCCCCCCAACAGAGGAGGACCCCTCCTCGCCTGGGCTACCAGCCATGGTTTGATTTCCCTTGTGTTTCTCCCCCTTTTTTTTGTCTTTGTGTTGCTGATGTCAGCAGTGGCTTGGGGCGGTGGGGATCCTACCCACCCCTTTGGTCTTTCCCCTTTCCTTTCTTCCCCCTTTTTTTGTTGATGATGTCAGCAGTGACGTCAGTAGCGGCGGTTGTTGGGCCTGCTGCTGCTGCTGCTACTGCTGATGCTGCTACAGCCGTTGCTGCTGCTGTTGTTGTTGCTGCTTCTGCTACTACTACTGCTACTGCTTGCTGCTGTTGCTGCTGCTACTGCTGCTTATGCTGCAGTAGGAGCTGCTGTTGTTGTTGCTATTGCAATTGCAGTTGCAGCTGTTGTTGCTGCAAGCTACTGCGGCTGCTGTGGCTGTTGTAGCTCGCTGTTGCTGTTGTGCGCTGCTACAGCTGCTGCATGCTACAGCTGCTGCTCGCTGCTACTGCGGGCTGCTGCAACGAGCTGCGAGGGTGGGGGGATTCTTTTTGTTTATTTTTCTTGTTTTTTTTTTCGTTTTTTTTTCTGTCACAACGGGAAGCAGCCCGCTGTCTGCTGCGAGCAGCGATCTGCTGCTCGCTTGGCAACAGCGAGCTGCTGCTCGCTGGCAGCAGCGGGCTGCTGCTCGCTACTCGCTCGTTGCGAGTAGCAAGCAGTAGCAACCGCGGCTGGCAGCTACCAGCCGCTGCTTGCTGCTGCTGCTACTAGAGCTGGCTGCTGCTGCAGCTTGCTACAGCAGCTGCTGCAGCTCGCTGTTGCTGCTGCACGCTGCTCCAGCTGCTGCGTGCTACGGCTGCTACTTGCTCCCGCTGCGGGCTGCTACTGCGGGCTACAGCTACGCGCTACTATTGCTGCTGCTGCGAGTTGCTACTGCTACGGGCTGCTGCGAGCTACTGCTTCTGCCTGCTGTTGCTGCTGCACGCAGCTGCTGCTGGCTGCTGTTGCGGCTGCTCGCTGCCGTTGTCTGCGGCTGTCGCTGGTGCGAGTCACTACACCTGGGTGATGATACAGCTTGCGTCGTCGCCCGTAGATGTCAGATGCCGCCTGCCGCTCACCTCCTCGCGTCACGCGTGGGGGTCAGTGCTGCCGAAAACATTTCGGCATCATTTCCCCTGGCCCAGTGGCCGTGGGAAAAAATCTGACGCCGCCACCAGGCGGGTCAATGCTGCCGAAAACTAAAAGTAACTAGTTAGGAATGAAGAATAATGAACAATGGGAGACCCCTCCAAGTTCTAGGTTCCCCCCCACTAGTGTAAAAGTTGTTGCTCAGCTAACCAGCCAATCAGAAAATAGTGCCACACCTATTTTCTGGCAGGAAGGGTTTTCTCGGTGAGCCCTGCCAGATGCCCGACAGGCCAAAACCCGGGCGTCGTCCGTTTTGCCTGAAAACTGGACCATACCATAATACCGACGCTGCGAACGCAGTCGTGCAGTCAGAAACAGCTAAAAAAATAGTAGCAAGGAGTTATGGCTGCCCAAACCCAGGTAGTGCCTACGATGGTCCATGATGTCGAACAGGGCCATGCAACATGTTACAAGGACCCTAGGCAGAGCATGACGATGCAGACGCGATGGGACGTGCTGGGTGCATGCAGACAACAACTGCGGTGATAATGACCACCGGCAGTACGACCGCAGAGGAGGCCTGCTGATGGAGCTGAGCACGTCGCCGGAGAGAGGAGACTCCAGCAAACAGCGAGAAGACCTCAACGTGCGTCGGCTCCACCGGACGACACTCCATCTGCGTCCAGTCTCGCCGTCAATCATCTGCACGCTGATGTACACAAGCCGGGAGGACACAACAGAGCACAATGAAGGATGCGCAAAAACCAACACCAGGCAGTGCCTACGACAGTCAACAATGCCAAATAGGGCCATACAACAAAAGACATGGACCCTAGGCATCGCATGATGCTGCAGACGCAATGCCACGGCCAGACACAGTGCTAGGTGCATGCAGACTGCATCCGTAGTGGCAGTGAGTGCCGGCGGCCCGACCAGCGAGGAGGCCTGCCGATGGAGCTGAGCGCATCGCCAAAGGGAGGAGGCCCCAACGAAGGGTGAGTGGGTCTCAGCGTGCATCGGCTCTACCAAGCGACACTCTAGCGGCGTCAAGTCTCGTCGTCAGTCATCTGCACGCCGATGTACACAAGCCGGGAGGACACAACAGAGCTCAATGAGAGATGCAGGAAAATCAACACTCCCGCATGACGCACAGGCGTAGTGCACATGTGCGGGCAGAGACACAGTCAACGACCAGACTCCCCAGGCCAAGCAAAGACGCAAGCAAGGATAGAGAGAGTCACTCAAGGACGCATGCCGGCTGAACTCACAGCCTTCTTGAACGAGTCGCGCTTCAGTGCCTTGGTGAAGAAGTCAGCCAACCGCCCTGCTGTCTCAACCCACATGATGCTAACGCTGCCGTCATGAAACAACGAACGCACATAGTGATACTCAACATTGATGTGCTTTGTGCGTGTGTGATGCACGTCGTCATTGTCGATGATGGCCATGGCACTCTCATTGTCACAGTGCAACTTGATGGATGCGATGGATTGGCGCAGCTCGGACAACAGACGACGCAACCCCACACTCTCACACGCGCCTAAGCCAAGAGCAACGTACTCAGCCTCAGCAGTGCTGCGTGCAATACATCCCTGCTTGCCACTGCGCCAGGACACAATAGTGCCGCCAATCAGAAAGATCCAACCTGTGCGACTCTTGCCGTCCGGACTGCCGGCCCAGTCACTATCAGTGTAGCCCACCGCGACAACAGATGGCTGACGGTGGAACGTGAGACCTCGCCGAGGAGTCGAGACAACATAGCGCAATACTCGGATCGCGGCCTCGTAGTAGAGGTGACGCGGCTCTTGAGAGAACTGGGCCAGGAGGTTGACGGTGAACGCGATGTCTGGGTGCGTCGTCGTCGCCAGGAACATTTGTGACCCGATGACTTGCAGATACGTGGTCCCGTCAACTGGCTCCCCCACAACGGCTGGGTTAGGACTCTTCAGCTTTGCCTGGCCATCAGGTGATATGGGTGAGGATGCGCTCTACACGAGTGGCAGGTCCTCCGTAAAGCGGGTGGACAGCGTCTGCATATAGGCGGCCTGGTGGATGTGCAGGACGCCCTGGGAGCGATCATGCTCAAGTTCCATGCCCAGGAAGACCTTGGCAGACCCAAGGTCCTTCATCTGGTAGGCGGCGTGCAACAGATCCTTGACACGCTGGATGGCAGCCGTGTCTGGCGACACACTGAGCAGATCATCGACGTATACTAGAACAACGGTGAAAGTCTGGCCTGGCGGACTGACAAACAGTGGGGGGTCAGCGGTGCTGCGCTGGAGCCTGCCACCAAGGCTGTTAAATCGGATTCGGTTCGGATATATCCGAAACCGAACTTAAAAAACCAAAACCGATCTGAAACCGAACTTGAAGTTCGGTTTCAGAACTGAACCGAACCGAACAATGTGGAAAATTACCCGATTCCGAACCGACCCGAATACTACATTTTGGATATGTTCAGATATGTTCGGATATGTTTAGATGTTTTTGGTTATGTGGATATATGTTCGGATAAGTTCGGATATGTTCAGATTTTGCACTTCTTCCACACTTTCAGAGTGCAAATCAATGTCAGATTGAGTGCAGAATGGGAACACGAGGGAATGAGGAGGAAAGGAGTGATTGATGCATGGAAAGAGGGCCAGATATGTTCGGATTTGTTCAGATATGTTCGGTTTAGTTCGGTTTTGGGCTGAAAACCGAACTAAACCGAACCAATCCAAATAGTAGAACGTCAATGTTTGGATCGGTTCGGATATATCCGAACCGAACCGAACATTCCGCCAAAATATCCGAAACCGAACCAAACCGAACTTGGCACATCCGAAACCAAACCGGGACCGGTTCGGGCCGGTTTTGGTTCGGTTTTGGCTGTTAAGTTTGGTTCGGTTCGGATATCCGATCCGATTTAACAACCTTGCACGCCACGAAGGAGCGTGCTGCTGAATCTCTTGGTTCCAGTACCGAGGCGACTGCTTCACACCATATAAGGCCTTGCGTAGTCGCCAGACTCTCCCAGTGCCATCGTCGAAGCTTGGGGACTGCACCATGTAGAGCTCCTCACCCTCCAGTGAACCATGGTGAAAAGCGTTGCTCACATCCATCTGGTGCAGCTCCCATCCATGCTGGGCGACCAGGCTGAAGAGTGCCCGACTAGTGGAGAACCAGCCAACTGAGGGCAAAGATCTGGTCGTAATCGACCCCAGGAATCTGGGCAAACCCCTTGGCTGTAAGGCGTGCGTTGTACTTGTCCATGGACCCCTCGGGCTTCCACTTGTGCCGAAAGACCCAGTTGGCGCCGATGGCCTTCCGTCCTAGGGGAAGGTCGATGAGGTCATACACGTGGTGCTATCGGATAGCAGCGAGCTCATCGGCGCAGGTAGCGTCCCAGTGTGCAGCCTCATAGGCTCATGCCTCGCGTAGGGTATCTAGGTCCTCCGGGTGTGCTGTGGAGCGGTTTGAGAGAGCGTGTGCATCTTGTGCCCCAGGTGGGATGCGCGCGAGTGCAACCAAGACAACGCACCGATGCTCATTATGGAGCATGGCACAGCCCAGTGCGGAGCCCGGATGGAGGTCTGTAATGATGGCCGAGGTGGTGAGGCCGAGGGCCTTGGTGCCAGGGTCCCCACTCACGACCATGGGAGCGGAGGAGATACGTGGAGCCACGGGGGGTCGAGGCGCCAAGGAGCGCGGAGCGATGGTATGCACGCTCACCAACAGTCTGGGTCGGAGGATGCCGCCTGGGCCCCGCGTGTAGCGTGGCAAGGCAGGTGACGGCGCTGAGTCCGTCGGGCTGATGGAGGCAGACGGGGTTGCTGGCCCGGAGGGACAAGCAGACTCGACTGGGTCTGCTGGCCCGGAGGGACCAGCGGATGCGACTCGGGTTGCTGGCCCGGAGGGATCAGCGGGCGCGACTGGTGCTACTGGCCCGGAGGGACCAACGGATGCGGCTAGGGGTACCGGCCCGGAGGGACCAGCGGATGCGACTGGGGTTGCCTGCTTGGAGGGACCAGCGGGTGCGATTGAGGCTCCTGGCCTGGAGGGACTAGCGGACGCGAGTGGGGGTGCCGGCCCGGAGGGACCAGCGGACGCGAGTGGGGGTGCCGGCCCGGAGGGACCAGCGGACGCGACTGGAGGTGTCGGCCCGGGGGGACTAGCGGACGCGACTGGGGGTGCTGGCCCGGAGGGACCAGTGGACGCGACTGGAGGTGTCGGCCCGGAGGGACTATCGGACGCGACTGGGGGTGCCGGCTCGGAGGGACCTGCGGACGCGACTGGAGGTGCCGGCCCGGAGAGACATCGTTCTGGGCGGGTATGTAAGGCGCGGACGTTTCATGGCGAATTCCGCGGGAGGCGAGAAAGGTTGTGGCTTCACCCAGGTACTCACCGCCGCGATCGAAGCGAATGCGGCGGAGAGAGCGGCCACACTTGCACTCCGCAAGGACAAGCCAGTCTCAGATGGCGTGGGCTACATCGCTCTTCTGCCGAAGGCAGAAGACCCAGTAGTAGCGAGAATAGTCGTCAGTGAGGCTGAGGACATAGCGACCATGCTCGTCGTCGGACTCGGCAGGGAGGGGAACCATGACGTCCGAATGGACAAGGCCGAGGGGGGCAGACGCACGGGAGGAATACAAGGGATACGTGGAATGATGCATCTTCCCCTCAGCGCAGTCAATGCACTCCGTTGGGCACGGGAGGGGAAAAGTCTCGGGGTCAAGGCCCTTAGCGGGCTCGGTGCAGAGCATGCTGTCTACGATGGCAGAGTGAACGTGGCAAAGGCGGCGGTGTAGGAGGCGAGTGTGCTCAGGAGAAAGCATGCTGGTGACAAACATATGGCCTGTGGCGGCTGACGGGGAGGAGACGGAAGGAGAGGAAGACAGTCGAGGTACATGCCACAGGTTGCCACGGGCAGTGGCGTGCAGTAGGACAAGACCAGACGGATGCAACGACACAGTGCCAACACCACGGGAGTGCACAATATCCATGCTCATGCGGTCAAGGGCAGTGACGGACAGGAGGCTGAGCTCAAGACCAGGGACGAAGAGGACATCGGTCAGAAAGACGTCATCGGAGGGACCACGGAAACGAACGACACCAACACCACGGACAGGCAACACCTGGCCAGAGCCTGTGCGGACATCGAAAACATTGCCTACAGGACCGAGCATACTAAAGGCCTCAATATAGACTGTCATGTGATGCGTGGCCCCGGAGTCGATGATCCAGGTCTCAGCAAGATCCTGGACCGGGGTCGCAAGATCACTAACGGTCACATGGCAGCAAGCAAGGGAGGGGGACGCGGTGGAAGGAGGTGCAAATCGAGACTGCCAATCGTCAAGCCAAGCAACATCATCCTGGGAGGGGGTAGCGGAGACCATGAGAGACGACGAGACAGACGAAGAAATAGGGCATGACCGTAGCTCAATCTCAGTCATGCAGGGCTGGACAGGGGAGCAGGAAGTGATGTAACTCACACTTCCCTAGGGAGGAGGGCGAGGGAGGCCGAGCTGGAGCGCAATGAACTGGTCCAGCTGGCGCTCGCGGGAGGATGGCCCGGGAGTGTAGACGGATTGCGGGGTGATGGCGCCGGAGCCCGAATAGAAGGAGGACTGCGCCGGCGCCAACAGCTGCGGCAGTGGTATTGGTGCGACCGGAGAAGCAATCGGAGTGGTGGAGCTGCTGGATGAGGCGGAGGTGTCAGAGCCGGCGACAGTCACGACGGCAGAGGCGAGACGGCGCTCGCGCTGGCAATGCATGGTGGCAATAACGCGCGCCTCATCCGTCGGTAGAGGGCACGTGTACCACCCGTGCCCGAGCTGGATATAGTTGTGGCAGACCGAGTTGCCAGCGCTGGACCCGATCGACGGCTATTGCTGTTCTGCTGCTGACCTTTGCCTTTCTTGGTCCGACGCTTCTTCTTCCCCGATGATGATGAGGTAGCCGCGGCGGGGGAGGCGACGGCCAAGGAGGCAACGACAGGGGAGGCGATGGCCTCCGTGCGCTGGAGTCGGGACTCCAGACGAGCTTCCTCATTGCGGAGGGTGCCCTGGGCCGCCATGGTGGAGAGAATGTCGTGAGGGTAGTGGACGAAGACGTCCGAGTACGCTTTGGTGGCACCGCGCTTGATGGTGAGGAGCACGGCCAAAGGGGGTGGGGCAGATTTCCCGAGGCGACGAAGGATGTCCTCCGCCCGCTGCCAGTAGGAGGTGACCGTCTCGGTCTCCCCCATGTGGAGGGAGTTGAACTCCCGCAGCAGGCGGCTAGTCTCAACGTCGCTGGACAGGCGATGGGGACGAGTGAGAACATGCCACTAGTGTAAAAGTTGTTACTCAGCTAACCAGCCAATGAGAAAATAGTGCTAGACCTTTTTTCTGGCAGGCAGGGTTTTCTCGGTGAGCCCTGCCAGACGCCCGCATGCCCAAGATCCGGGCGTCCTCCGTTTTGCCTGAAAACTGGACCATACCATGATGCAGACGCTGGGAACGCAGTCGTGCGGTCAAAATCATCTAGAAAAATAGCTACAAGAAGTTATAGCTGCACGAACCCAGGCAGTGCCTATGACAGTCAACGATGCCGTACAGGGCCATACAACAGAAGACATGGACCCTAGGCATCGCATAATGCTGCAGGCACAATGCCACAGCCAGACACAATGCTAGGTGCATGCAGACTGCATCCGCAGTGGTAGTGACTGCCGGCGGCCCGACCACCAAGGAGGCCTGCCGATGGAGATGAGCGCATCGCCAGAGGGAGCAGGCTAAAGCAACGGTTGAGTGGGTCTTAGCGTGCATTGGCTCCATCGAGCGATACTCCAGCAGCGTCAAGTCTCACCGTTAGTCATCTGCATGCCGATATACACAAGCCGGGAGGATACAATAGAGTACAATGAGAGACGAACGAAAACCAAGAAGACGCAGCAGAGGAGCAGCAATGAGCGTCACCGCTGCAGCCGATCCACAAGGACCTGTTGACGATAGCCGACTGCAGTTGACGTCACCCACCTTCAACACGTGAGAGTACATCTGTAGCAGCCACTAGGAGCAGCAGGCGACAACTGCAGTAGGCGGCAGCCGTTAACAGCTGCTGACATTGGCACTAGTAACAACAGCAGCAGGCGGCGACGGGTAGCAGTAGCAACAGCGCACGGCAACAGCAGCGTGCAGCAGCAATAGTGCATAGCAGGAAAAGTGCATAGCAGTGTTACGTAGTGGCGGCGACAACAGCGGCGGGCAGCAGCAGCGCGCCGGAGCAACGCGTAGCAGTAGTAGCATTGAGCGGCAAGAGAAACAACATACATCAGTAACAATAGCATCAGCGCAAAAGAGCAATAGCCCAGTAGTAGCACACGATGGCAGTAACACGCAGCACCACCAGTAGCAGCGCACAACAACTACCACAGCTGCGCACGCAGCTGTGCAGCTGCTGCTTTAGGTACCGACGCAACAACAACAGTACCTGAGCAGAAGCTGCTGCGGAGCTTTCATGCAACTTCCGCGCGGTTGCTACAGAGGAGCCGCCCTGCGCATCAAGGCAACAACCACAAGGGTTGTCCATTAAAAGAGGGAGGGCTATCCCAACGTCAGCAAATTTCTTGCTGACATCATCAGATCTGTGCTGACGTCAGCAAACCCTTGCTAATGTCAGCACTAGCCTCAGTCAGTTTTTGGGTTGGAAAAGTCAAAATTTGCCAGCGTTGCAACTCTTCGAGAAACGCTGACAGTTTTGCAATCTGACCAGTTTGGCATCTCGGCCGATACTGAGCGTTGACATGGCTCCGGCCGGTGATAAGGGCAGAAGACCACTAGATCCCTCTTCTTCCTCCTCAGGGGTCATGAGGCCATGCTCGCAGGCTATTGAGGACCTGCGGAATGAGCAGGACAAGATGCGTTGTCTATAGTAGTAGGAGACTGGCGCCATCCGTACGCTCACTGACCTTCTTCGTGGTCAGTCCATGGCCCCACGGCCGACATCCGAGGGAGCCGTCAGTGTCGCACCCTTCGCACAGCAGTCAGCACAAGCACCGATCACAAGAGAAGGATGCGACCCGCCATCTCTCGATCCTTGGGATGAGGACCCCGAGATGCCAGGCATGGAGGGCGGCTCTCACGAGACTGAGATTTGTGTGCTTTAGGAGCGTTTCTGCCAGCTCCAGATGAGCTCTCGGCCCCCATACACGTCTTGTTCCTTTCTTCTCGAGATTCGATCCTTGCCTGATCTCCACCCCAACGAATTTCCTCTTCCCGGTGTCTTCCCCATCCCTCGTCCTTCTCAGCCTGTGGTTTCTCTCCCTACAGAACGTCAACCCAAGGATTCCGAGACACCGCATCTACGGTATGTCAGTGAGGACGATTTTGATTGCTGGGAGATCCTTTTCCAGATTTTGGCCACTTCAGAGGGAGTGTGGCCCTACTACTACAGTCCGTATCAGATTATTGATCAAGCACAGGTGCTGACAGCGGCCAGGGCGAGGCGCGGACTCCTTTACGCCATGCCGCGCGAGACCGTCGTAGACTTTCGCTCGTCCCTTGGAGAGGCCGGCACAAGCACAAGTGCTGATCCACGTGGAGGATGTGACCTGGAATTATCCTTGCTTGGTGCACAGACGCACACCACCCGCGCCACCCACATTCGTGCTTTTCACTCCCTTTGTCGGGGACCTACCAAGTTTGTAGCGGACTACTGGCGACGCGCCATGCGCATCTACACGTACCTTAGGACCTCAGTAGGTACACAACTGTGGACACTCAACACGATCATGATTGGAGTTTGTCTTGAGCACGGAGACATGTTCACGAGGTATATCGACGACGTGCTTGAGCCCTTCTCCACCTCCCTGCAGCTTCTTCCCTGGGCGCATCAGCATTTCCTCCAGGTGACTTCCGCCCGTGAGGCAGCCGTTGCTCATCAGGAGAGTCCCCTTGCTGTAGTAGTCATTGCGTCACCACCGACGTCCCTCTTGCAGTCTACTCCTCCTTTCTCTAGCACGTTCTACTCTTCCTCTTCCACCTCGATCACCCCGACTCAGACACAGGGTGTGGCAACAGCAGCACAGGGGAAGAAGGGGAGATGGAGGCATGGTTCGGGCCAGAAGCAGTCACAGCAGCATCAGTCATCGGGTAGTAGCAGTGGACGCTCTGTTCACTGCTACAACTGTGGAGGCGCTCATCGGTACACCGAGTGCTAACAACCGCTCAACTGGATGCGGATCACTCGCGGGCTTCAAGCTGCCCATGCACTACGATGTACGTTGAGCAGTACATCCTTTGGGCGCGCGATGACCACGACTGCAGTAGTTCCTGCTTCACCATTGGCGAGCAGTGGCGACACGGGCCCACGTGACCGCACCATCGCCGAGCTCTGTCACCTTCTTGCCCTTCGCTTTTAGGGAGGTGCGAGTGTGTTGTCACAGCCAAATGGTCCACAGACAATTTGTTCGTTTGTCCTTGTCGCTCGTGATGACTCCTGGGGGGGGCACAGTGGGAATGTGATGACGATGGGCCTGACAGTACCGATTGGATTAAGGAGTCTCAACTTTCTGCCCTTCGTTGTTCCTCCTTACCTGTTGCCCAGCGCCCCTATGAGGCCGAGTGTTCCATTACCCGTTGTACAGTGACGTCCTCCAATCAAATCCCGGTGGCACTTAGATCCTTGATTCTGGTTCCACTCATTACATGACATGTTGGCGTAGTGACATCGTTTTTCTCCGTCCGGTTGCATCTGTTTGTTCTGTCCGCACAGGCTCTAGTCAGTCCTTGCTTCCATGGTACGTCTGGCCCCGTGTATCTTTCCGAGGTGCTTTTTGTGCCTGACCTTGAGCTCAGTTTGCTTTCTGTACGTGCCTGCACACTGATGGGACTCTCTGTGGAGCACACTGAAGAATCCGTGACGGTGACTGCTATTGACACCCGTAGTATTATTCTTTGTGCCTCTATTGTGGATGACCTGTATCGCGTCTCTCGCATTTCTCCTCCTCCTTGCTCCCCCTCCCCTCCTTCTCATGTTTTCTTCACTGGCGTTCTGTCTGCTGAGCACTAGCGATTGCTTCATCATCGTCTGTGTCATGTGGGCTCCGACACTGTGTTGAAGCTCATTCGAACACACCCTACACTCGGTCTTGATGCGGCTTCCTTTGAGAAGGCGCCCAAGATCGACTGTCTCTTCTGCGCTCAAGGTAAGATGCATCATTGCACCTACCCTGACTGTCGTTCTCGTGCACTTTTCCCTCTTGAGTTAGTCCATTTGAACCTTCTTGGTCCTCTCCCTGTCGATTTTCTATCCGATTGGGGTCGATACGTCCTGACCCTGACTGATGACTGTTGACAAGGTGTGCCCCTTACCATGAGTGTCGTTGATCGTACTCCCTGGTTCGACCACTAAGGAGTAGTTGAACATCTGATCTGATTGCGGATTTGGATTTCTTGGAATTTTCCATGCAAGATAGAGCTTTGAATCGCTCAATTTGAGTGAGTACTCAGAAAGATAGCCCCGCCCGAAGGTCGGGTGGTCGGCGGGTGGAATCTGGTACCAGCCATAGGTGGCAGGATAATCCACTGCCAGTGATCCGATTTCAACAGCAAGGAGCTCCAAATGCACCAGGGGCATGAATGAAATGATCATAAGGACCTTCTTGACCAGGGTGAACTTCTCCTTGACTTCTGGGTGAGGAAAGGCGCTCCGACGAGTCATCGTCGAAGCACCTCCCGTTGCCTAGCGAGCAAGGCAAGGTGGGCGGCTCCACCAAGGATTACTTTGACGGCCGTAGCATAGGCTCTACTGCTCCAATTTGGGTGTGCTTGGATGCGTTGGAAAGCTTAGATTACATGCTATGAGGACCTGATGTGATCTCATTATGATAGTCAATGAAAACGTACTTCAAGTCAGTTCTACTGAATGCGACGTGTTCTGCCCACTCACATCCGTAATCCTTGTCCTCCACACTCTTCACCAAAGGTGTCCATTGGCTGCCTCAAACATTGGTAGCATGTACCAGTGAGAGCTAGGCATCCTTGAGGGTGCTTCTACACCCACTAGTGCCAACAAAGGGTTATGGGCCCACTTTCCTAGAAGGACCCTAGCTCAACTTTCACATTACCACCGCGCGCCATGAGAATGACCGAGCAAGAGAGCAGCATAGACGTCCTCCCGGCTGATAGAAGCGACTTCCTCATGTGGAGGTGGACCATGGAGGTCTACCTTGATGATAAGGGACTGCTTGAGCTGGTCAGAGATAAAGAGAGAGCTCCTGCAGCATCCGCGACGGCCAAGGAGGTAGAGGCATTCGAGAAGCGCGACAACAAGGCGCTTGCTCTTATCGCGAAGGCGCTATGCCTGACACAACGCGTGCATGTCCAAGGATGCATGAAGGCCGCACAGGCTTGGGCATGGCTCTGCAATGCACACAAACCGTTGTGTCTTCAACGACGTCTCCTCCTCATCAAACGGATTTTCACCCTCCAAGCCGATGAGGAGACCACCCCGTCGGAGCTCACGCGAGAGGTCGAGATGATGGTGTCCCGCTATCATCGGGTGGGATGGGCCATTGACTCCCAATTGCAAGTAGCGGTGCTCCTCCTGGCCCTTCCTAACAGTTAGGCCTCTACGATCACCTGCAATGGTGATCTAAGGGACAAAATGCTGACGTTCGAGGAGGCGGCACAAGTGGTGTGCGAGCAGTGGACCAAAAGCACCGTGGCGTAGCAAGGGACGACGTCCGCAGTATCAGCCTTGATCGTGCGCTCTCAAGGAGGAGAGGGAGATCAAAGAGAGGAAGGGATGCGTCCATGCGCACCAAGAAGGGGGAGTGCCATCGGTGTGGATAGGAGGGCCATTGGAGAAGGGACTACACAAGGGGAGCTGCAGAACTGGCCACGGAGGTGGCAGAAGGGCAAGAGACCAACATGGGAGTCGTCGACTCCATACGCTCCATGAATGGGGCTAAGATGGCACAACCTGAGGTGGGCAAGCAACAGGCGTGTTTGGAACAAGGAGGCTCCAACAGGACCCAAAAGGGGGCCTGCTACAAGTGTTGCCAGCGGGCCCACTGGAAGGCGACGTGCACAACAGAAGCCGTGGACTCCGACAAGCGTATGGGGAGAGGACGACATACCAAAGCAGCCGTCGACACGCCATGCAACAGTGATCAGCTCCATGCTGCGGGAGCTGATGTGGTCAAGGACCGTGAAGTATGCCAAGGGCATGCAACCTCCACAACCTCCAAGAGGAAGCAGAAGGCGAAGTAACAAACAGGGGCTGCCCGTTGAGAAGGGACTCGAAGTGACCTTCACGAGGAAGCGTTGCCTCTTAAAAGAGGAGGAAAGTGGGCGTGTTGTGGCATTTGGTGCACACGAAAGAGGTGTGTACCGGATACATGTTGACGTCCTCACGAGGAGCAGCTGTGACTCCGATGTGGACAGCAGTCAGACGAAGAAAGCGGTTGTAGTTGCATCCTAGAGGGGGCAACATGAGGGTGCAGTGGGTGGTATGGAGGGTACCATCCGGGCTGGGTCGGGAGATTTGGACCAGAAGGCATGCTATGCAACGGGACGTCGGGTCATGGGTGCACGGCCTCCAAGGGAGGCAAGAGAAGTAGTCCAGGTGGCAGACCAGTCGGGAGAGAGCATCAACGGCAGACGGCTTGGCTCTCCTAACAGGCAAAAGGTGCCCAGTGCTGCTAGAATGCTGAACCGGATCCACGAGGCAGGCCAAACAGGCGCTTCAAAGTTCCATGCGGGAGCGGTGGTGGCTGTAAGGAAGACCATACAGTAAGACGAGGACAACAAGGAGGCCCGTCCTCAAGGGGAGCACAAGGTGCTCCACACATCGGCAGAAGGGGAGCAACTACGGCAGCGATGTGAGGGCCAAAACATGGCTGCTCAAGTGTTGGCATGGGGTGTCCGCAAGTCGCGTGCGTAGGGCTCCACCTCAGGGACTGAGGAGAAGGAGTGCGGCGGTAAAAGGCCGCAATCTCAACAAGAGAAAAATGAGCTCCGGGCTGTCGAGGTGGTGGACCGGGGTCACAAGGCGAGCACAAAAGGTGCCGCCGAGTCTCAAGAGGAGGCGTCGGTGGCAGCTTGGAGGACCACGCTGTAGATTGAGGACGTCGAGAGGGCAGGTCCTGAAAGTGAGCCAAGGCGGTTTGGTGCAGCAGTGGACCGGGACCAAGAGGACCATGTGGCGGAAATCCGGGCAGCGGGTGCACCGCAGCAAAAGTGGACGGAAGTGGTCCGGAGGGCTGCGCAGCAGGGGGAGAGCGGTGGCAAGTGGGTGAGCTCTCCAACGGAGCAAAACGTGCTCCGAGCGGCATCGACGGTGGACCGTGGCTACAAGGCAGGCCGAGATGGTGCTGCCAAGTCCTATGAGGGGGTAGTGGTAGCTGAGCGGAGGACCAGGCCGCAAGGTGCGGTCAAGGCTTTGGTGGCTCCAAGTCCTCAAGTAGGAGAGAAAGAACTCTAAGAGCATGCAACGGAAGATGCGACAGGTGTGTCGGCATCTCTGAAATATGCAAAATAGGCAGATGAGGCATGCAATATGCACAGTGTGGGAGAAGGGAGTGGGATCCCTGCTTCTCCACATCCTTCAAAAGAGGGGGCATAGGTGCATGGGGAGTGCGGCAACGGAGCTGAGACCAAAGGATCAGCACCAGAAGCCCTCTCCAAGGGGAAAAGGCATACACGTCTGGGACGTGCGGTGAGGCAGCGGCAGCAGCACAGGTGGCGGCTCAAGGAGTAGTCGCAGCTGCATCACCATGGATCACGCGAGGCTGATTGCAACAAAGGGCAAGCTAGTGTTCGTAGTGCAAGCGGTAGCAACTTGGTTAAGATGGCACGAGCAGAGGCAGCGGCATCAAGGGTGAAGATGAGCACCAAGGAAGCACTACAACATGGTGAGGGAGGTGTGCAGCATGTTGGGCCAAGCTCACAAGGTATCAAGGGTGCTGAAGATACAATGACACCCAATGCACACTCGGAGGTGCTTGAGGACTCAAAAAGGGGTCCGAGGTCTCTGAAGGCGATGGAGGACATTGCAAGGGTTGCGGGTCTCTCGTGTGAGGGGGAGCAATGTAGCAAAGAGGCGAGTGCTCCCAAGTCATCTCCAGGAGGTGACGATCTGCCGCGGTACAAAGCAACATCAACACAACAAGGGTCACGAGGTAGGCCACAAGGGGCGCTGCCAAGTCCTGCACGCGGACACAACGGACCATAGTGGGAAGCAAGGCGTCCGCCGCTATGGGTTGTGATTCGTTCAAGACAGCTGAGGAGAGCTGCTTGCAGAAGCAGCTTGGCCGGGTAGAAGAGCATGGCTGATGTTCAAGGACAGGGCATCAAGGGTGCGGTGCAAGGGGGAGATGGTTGACAAGGTGTGCCCCTTGCCATGAGTGTCGTTGATCGTACTCCCTGGTTCGACCACTGAGGAGTGCTTGAAAACATGATCTGATTACAGATTTGGATTTCTTGGAATATTCTATGCAAGGTAGAGGTTTGAATCGCTCAATTTGAGTGAGTATTCAGAAAGATAGCCCCGCCCGAAGGTCGGGTGGTCGGCGGGTGGAATCTGGTCCCCACCATAGGTGGCAGGATAATCCACCGCCAGTGACCCGAGTCCGACCCCAACGAGCTCCAAATACACCAGAGGCATGAATGAAATGACCACAAGGACCTCATTGACCATGGTGAACTTCTCCTTGACTTCTGGGTGAGGGAAGGCGCTCCGACGAGTCATCGCCAAAGCGCCTCCTGTTGCCTAGACAGGAAGGCAAGGTGGGCGGCTCCACCAAGGGTTACTTCGACGGCCGTAGCAGGGGCTCTACTGCTCCGATTTGGGTGTGCTTGGATGCGTTGGAAAGGTTAGACCACAAGATGTAAGGATCTAATGTTATCTCACTCTGCTAATTCACAAAAACGTGTTTGGATTCAGTTCTATTGAATGCGACGTGTACTGCCCGCTCACATCCGTGATCCTTGCACTCCATACTCTTCAGCAAAAGTGTCCATTGGCTGCCTCAAACATTGGTAGCATGCACCAGTGAGAGCTAGGCATCCTTGAGGGTGCTTGTACACCCAGTAGTGCCAACAATGAATTGACCCGGATGCAGGGGGTTTACAACCTACGCCAGAAGAGTGATGCCGTTCTTGCGATTTGTCTCTGGCTAGTGATGGCTGAGCGTCAGTCTTGCCACACACTACATACCTTCCGCTCGGATCGTGGCAGGGAGTTTCTTAGCGAGATGGGCAGTTTCATCGCCAAGCAGGGGGGTTTTCACCAGCTCTCCGCTCCTACTACTCCTCAGCAGAACGGTGTCTTTATGTGCTGGAACCGTACCATGGAGGATGCAGTTCACGTTATGCGGTCTTAGTACGGTCTCCCGGGGTCCTTCACCTTTGCAGGATTCGCCTGCATGACTTGGGTCTGGATCCGCCTCCCGCACGGTCCCCGTCTGGACCACGTCACACCGTACAAGCTTTGGTTTGGCCACCTTGCTGACCTGCATCTCGCTCGCGTCCTGGGGTCTTTGGCTTCTGTGTGGTACACCGAGGACCAGCAGGGGACCAAGGTCTCACCGCAGGGTCGCTCGTGTGCCTTTGTAGGCATCTCCCCGCGGTCGAAGGCCTGGTGTTTTTGGGATCCTGCTCATCATCACATCGTTGAGTCACGCAATGCGCTCTTCTTTGAGTCTCTCACCTACCGTGATGTGACGTTGATCACGTCGCTGTCCATCACGCACGTTCTTATGTGTGAGGCTTCTCGACGGATGGAGGAGTCTGAGCTTGCAAGCATCTCTCGCCCGAGCTCTCTCCACTTCTTGGTCTCCGGCTCTTGATGACCCAGCAATCATCGCTGTTGGCCCACAAACCTCTCTAGTAGAGCCGGCTTCTACCCCTTTTCCCTCGCACCCCACAGATCTTGTACCTGTGTCCGCCGGTACTTCTGCCTCTGTGCATGGCTCTGCCTCATCTGCTCCTACTGTCACATCCAGTCCCGTATCTCCCACACACGTATCTCCTCGCACGGCATCACCAGCTCCTTTGCCTCAGCCCTCACCAGCTGTAGTCATGCCTGTCTCTGAGCCTGAGGTGCGCCCCTCGAGCCCAGATTACTCACGTGAGCCCAGCGGTTGTCTTTGACCATTGGACTCCTGACTCGAGCGAGTGTCAGGTCCCGCACCCCGGTGCTCCACTCGCAGCATTGCGAGTGGTGATCTCGGCACAAAGGCCCTAATGCCCTAAGGCCCTGAGTGTGCGCAATGAGCATGGAGAGGTACATCCAGTGTGCCCCATAGGGCACGATCTTGTCACTCGCGAGTTTCATATCTCTTGTAATGCAACAACTGATCTTGTGGTTGTCAGAGTGAGCAATGAGGCGTGCTCTCCTGCCACTTTGAGCTCTACCTCTATGGCGCCTGACCAGGGCACATTGAGGGAAGCTTTCACATCATAGGATGCTGACGCCTAGCGTGCTGCATGCGAGGATAAGCTTCGCGCCATCCAAGAGCACGGAGTTTATGAGCTAGTCCACCTTCCACCTGGGAGGAAGGCTATTCAAGTCAAGTGGGTCTTTCGCAAAAAAATGAAGTCGGATGGCTCACTGGAATGCCATAAGGCTTGCTTGGTCATCAAAGGGTACTCTTAGATTGAGGGCATCGATTACACTGACACCTTTGCCCATGTCGGCCTCATGACCTCAGCTAGCGCTTTGTTCGGTTTAGTGGCTGAGCATGATCAAGAACTACACTAGATGGACGTGAACAATGCGTTCCTCCATGGCTCTCTGGATGAGGAGATTTACGTGGCTCAGCCACCTTGCTTTGAGGACGGTGAAAAGATCTGGCGCTTGCCCAAGTCCTTGTATGGCCTCAAGCAGTCTCCTTGGTGTTGGAACCAGGAGATCATTGGCACCCTGACTCGTTCCAGATATGTACAGAGCGAGGCGGATCCTTCTTTCTTCATCCGACAGATGCCTGAGCGGCTCACTGCCATCCTGGTCTATGTCGACGACCTTTTGATCGCGTCTCCTTCCATGGAGGCCATGAAGGAGGCCAAGGCGGTCCTCCAGACTGCCTATAGGATGAAAGACCTTGGTCCTACAGTGGTGTTTCTTGGCATGGAGATCGTGCGAGACCGCAGACGTCGGATACTATTGTTGCATCAGGCCCAGTACACACGTGTTGTAGGGGAGCGCTTCTGCAACCTCCTTGGCGCAGTGCCCATGGCCTCCACACCTCTCACACTTGACGGGCACAATTTCCTCAAGGTGGATGATCTCACATAGTTGGGGGAGGCACTGTATGTGATATTGTACCTCCGTCTCATCGGATCTCTGATGTACCTGGCCACAACCACACACCCTGACTTCGCCTTTACCGTTAACCTCCTTGCACAGTTTTTGCAGGCTCCACGCGCTAAAGGCCTTCATGCGGTTGTGCGAGTGGTGCGGTACATGGTCTCCACACTGTACCTTGGACTCTGCTTTCGCCGCCATTGTTCGGTGGTTCTTGACGGCTACACCGAGAGCGACTGGGCCTGGAGTCTAGATGGATGCATTTGCACCGGTTATGTGTTCCTACTCGGTGGTACCGTTGTGTCTTGGTGCAGCGGGAAGTAGGGTTGCATTACACGCAGCTCATTGGAAGTAGAGTATGTTGCTCTGGGTGTAGGGGCCACTGAGGTAGCATGGCTGCAACACCTGTTCCTTGAGCTGGGTTAGTTAGTACCTGCCATTGTGCTTCGTTGCGACAATCAGAATGTTCTTTCCATTGCGGAGAACTCTGGTGTCTTTTAAGCTCGCAAGAAGTACATTGCAATTGAGCATCACTTCGTTCGTGATCTGGTGGATTGACATGTGATCTCCGTCATATGGGTTGGCACAGACATGCAACGTGCTCACTTCTTGACGAAGGCACTAGCACACGGGAAGTTTCTAGTGGCCATTCGTTTTGTTCGGCTTCGCCCCTTGCCTGAGAGTGGTTGAGTGTGGGATGTGTTTGTGTCTGTGTCATGACTGGTATTACACTCATTGTTGTACCTGTTTCAGTGCTGCACGTGTATGGACATGCATACCGTAGGGTCCTCGGGCAGTGTTATAATTTGTGACGGTCCTGTCGACCTGTATAGTTTACTATGACCATTCGGCCATGTCCATACCCGTGCAGATCCCTGATGTGGACTTTGGTGAAACTGGTGCATTGTCTGGTGGTGGAATACTAGCTTGGAGCTGACCGAAGACCATCCCAGAGCTCTGGACGCCGGCCGGGACCTCCTGCAATTTTTTATGCAGCACGTAGGAGTTTATCGGCGGACTGGCCGTGGGCCCGATTTGCATGGTTTTCATTGTGTATCCACCGTTTGATGTCAGATGCATACATGTGACCAGTCATAGCACCCGCCTTGTGATTCTACATGTCTAGGTTTAGACGGCGTAGCATTCTGACATGTCTGTGCTGAGTTACGGCCAAAACAGTGGTTTTCGGCCGGTTTTAGGACAGATCTTGTGGTGCCGCATGCGACACCTGCTGTGCGCCGCGGCAGGTACTTATGCCATGGACCTATCATTTTTCATTTCTCTCTGCAAATTCTATTGAAGCATTATGACACTTTGCCTTGTGTCTCCTGCCCAGACCCGTGCCGTTGTATTTACGACTTTTGACTGTCATCACCGTCTGACCAGGCATTGACGCCTAGTCAGCGGTTGTGTTGCTAGGAAGCTTCCACGCATCTTCTTAGAACCACCATTGCTCACAGAAAGTTGTGCATTGTGACCCCGTCTAGTAGCACAGGCTGGTTGTGCCGCGAGTGAGATTTTGGCGTTAGTGGGTGTGGATGGTGACGTTAGCGGAACCTGTGGAAACTTGTTTGAGGGCATGCATTTCCATGCAAAGATAACCAGAAGCTCTGGTTGTGAGGGAAGAAGTCTGTGCACAGGCAGCCAAACGCAACACCGTCTGAACCAAGAGGTGTAGAATCTTGAGCCAGAAGCTACAACTGGTCACATGCACAAGTTTGGCATCAATTAGTGGAAAGACAATGCAAAACATGTAAATCAGGCTCAAAAGGTAGTCCTCAAAGAAAACTCTAGCGACTGCAAAAAAACTGTAGAGCATCCCAGCAAGCACCTGGGACGTCGTGGCAATTATCTGGTAGCTGTTGGTGGGTGGAGCCACCACCCGTCGGTACTTCGGCGCCAGCTGGGTCCGCATCAGGGATGTGCATGAGCATGGACACGACCGAGTGGTCAGAGCAAGCTGTACAAACAGATGGGGATGACTCTCATAGCAACAATCCCCCATGACCCAATGGTATGCATGTCCATACACGTGCAGAACTAACACATGTGTGTAATAAGATGCTCAACAGTCCATGCTCACACACCCCACTATCATCCACTCTCAGGCAAGGGGCGAAGCCCGACAGAACGAATGGCCACCATGAACTTTTGTCGCGCAAGTGCCTTAGTCATGAAGTCAGCCCGCTGCATGTCTGTGCCGACCCGGATGACGGAGATTACCCGTCGCTCCACAAGATCGTGCACAAAGTGATGCTCAACAACAACGTGCTTAGTGCATGCATGAAACACTCCAGAGTTCTCTGCAATGGCAAGATCACTTTGGTTGTCACAGTGTAGAACAATGCAAGGCACAGACTGACACAACTCGTGAAACAGACACTATAGCCACACTGCCTCAGCAACCCCAGCCACTAGAGCAACATACTCAGATTCTGATGAGCTACGTGTGGTACAAACGTGCTTGCCACTGCACCACCACACAACGGTACCACCGAGTAGGAACAAGTAGCCTGTCCGATTGCGTCCATCACGACTCCACGTCCAGTCACTATCTGTGTAGCCATCGACTACCACTAAACACCATTGTCGAAAGTAGAGACCGAGGTATGGTGTGGAGACCACATACTGCACCACTCGCACAGCCGCATGAAGGGCCCTTGCGCGAGGCCAATATGAAAACTGTGCATGGAGGTTGATGGCAAAGGCAATGTCGAGTCGTGCGGTAGTGGCCAAGTATATCAAATAGCCAATCAAACGCAAGTACAAGTTCACGTCCATTGTCCCCCCCAACTCTGCTGGATTATCCACCTTCAGAGCATCCTGCCCATGAGGTGTGAAGGGGGTGGAGGCTCTGGAAAGTGTACCAAGGAGGTCAGCAAATGGCTCCCCCACAACTTGTCCGTAGCATACATGATACAACAAATGCGTCCGTTGCTGACGATAATGCACGATCTCCATCTGGAGAATTGTAGGTGCAGGACCAAGGTCATTCATCTTGTAGGCATCTTGAAGGGCTGCCTTTTCCCCCTTCAGGGCCTCCATGGAAGGAGACACAATCAGGAGGTCATCCATGTAGAGCATGATAAGAATAAAGCTCTCAGCTGTCCTTCTGAGAAAGAGGGATAGGTCAACGTCGCTCTGCACGTAACCGACACGTGTCAGTGTGCCGGTGATCTCAAAGCTCCAGCACCTGGGTGACTATTTCAAGCCTTACAAGGCCTTGCACAAGTGCCAGACCTTTTGAAAGACCTCAAATCCAGGTGGTTGGACCTTGTAGATCTCCTCCTCTAAGGTGCCATGAAGGAACACGTTGTTCACATCCATCTGGTGCAGCTCCATGTCGTGGTGAGCAACAACCCCGAACAGAGCGCGAGCGGTGGTCATGCAACCAACGGGTACAAAGGTGTCAAGAAAAATCTACACCCTCAATCTGCGAGAACCCCTTGGCCGTCAAGCGAGCCTTGTAGCAATCAAGTGGTCCATCATGCTTCACCTTCTTGCAAAACAACCGCTTGGCCTGTACAACCTTCTGCCTAGGCGGGAGGTCGACAAGCTCATAGACACTGTGCTCACTGATGGCTCTTAACTCATCCTCACAAGCAACATGCCACGAGTATGCATTCTGAGTTGAGAGTGCCTCCTTCTATGAGCCTTGATCAGGCATCGTCGAGGGAGAGCTCCGGGTGGCTAAGACACACGTCTCCAAACTCGGTTTGACCATGACATGATCGGCTGCGACATCGCAAGCGAAAACGAACTCGCAGGAGACCAACTCGTGGCAGACGGGACATGCTGGATGCAACTCAATGTAGTTACCTGGACACTTAAGCCAAGGGCCTTCGTGCCAGGCTCGCCACTCTGAACACTACGAGTCGGGTGTCTAGGCACCGAGTCAGCAGTGCGCTAAGCCCTAGAGGCAAGTGGCCGGAGATGACCACCGAGCTCGCGGGAGTAGCCCAATGCCGAGACTCTCACCTCAAGCTGTGGAGAAGGCTACTTGTCCATAGATGTAGGGGAAAAAGGTGCATAAACAAGAGTGGGTGTGACAGAGGGAACTAACACTGGCACGGAACCAGATATGCCAAACGGGACTCACGCTCGGACAGGATCAGGTGTGCCAGAGGGTACCGACACTGGCACGGGATGAGGTGTGTCAGAGGAGACCAATACCGGCACCATATCAGGTATTCCAGAGGGGTCTGACACCGACATGGGATCAGGTGTGTCAGAGGGGATCGGCATTGGCCTAGGATTAGGTGTGCAAGAGGGGTCTAACACCGGCAAGAGATCAGGTGTGCCGGAGGGGAATGATGAGGCGACTGGACACAGCCACGATGGCCGGATCGTCAGCAGCCGGAGACCGGACTGTAGGTCAGGATGCCTGGACGGACCCATCCACTAGACTAGACTCCCCCATTTGTCGGGAGGCCACACAAGTAGGAATTTGGTCAATGGTCAGCGATAGAATGCTGGACAAGTCGTGGTAGGTGAGAGCCTCAAAGAAGAGAGCATCTCGAGACTCGACAATGCGATGGTGAGGAAGGGTCCCAAAAGCGGCAAGCCTTTGACCGCAGAGAGATGCCAAGGAAGGTACACATACGTCCCTGAGGTGAGGCCTTGGAACCCTGCTGATCCTTGGTGTACCATACGGAGGCGAGGGACCCCCAAACGCAGGTGAGACAGAGATCTACACGATGGTCAAACCACAACTTGTATGGCGTGACATGGTCTGGAAGCAGACCTTACGGCAAGCGTTTCCAGACCTACATCATTTAGGAGAAGCCCTCAAAGGCAAAGGATTCTGGAAGACCACAGTTGGACCGCATGGGACGAATCGCGTCCTCCATGGTGCGACTCCAACGCTCGAATAAACCATTTTGCTATGGTGTAGTAGGGGCGGAGAGCTGGTAAAAATTGTCGTGCTCAACAAAGCAGACATCCATTGTGCATAAGAACTTGCCACCACGATCAATGCAGAACGTGTGTAGGGTGTGACAAGATTGATGCTCACCCATCACAAGCCACAGGCGTACCACGAGTGTGGCATTGCTCTTGTGGCGGAGGCTATAGACCCACCACATCTAGGCGAAGTCATTGGTCTGGGGGAGAACACATTGACCCCGATCATAGAGGGACTCAACTGGGAGAGGACCGAGAAGGTCCAAGTGGAATAAATCTAGTGGGCACAGTGCCCGGAAGGAGGCGTCAAGGCAAGAGCAGCGATGCATCTTACCTTGGACGCAAAACAGACAACCGGTCTTGGATAACTTCTCAAAGGAAGCCGCGTCAAGACCAAGGACTGGCTGAGATTGAATGAACGTGGACACAGTTTTTGAGCTCACATGGCAAAGGCGATGATGTAACGAGCACTAGTGATTAAGGGAGAGAACACTAGTGAGCAACACATGCATGAAAGAGAGAAGGGGAGAAGAAATAGAGGGAATGCAATGAGACAAATGATAGAGGTCATCAATAACAGAGCTACAAAGTACGATGTCACGTATGGTAAGAGCAGTCACCGTGGTAGAATCAACAGAGTGCTCAACAGTGGGACCCATCATGGTGCATGCACGAACAGATAGCAGGCTGAGCTAAAGAGCTGGGACAAAGAGCACATCACAAATGTTCAAGGGGCAAGACGGGACATCAAACCACACAATCCCAACCCCTCGTATTGGCAACGACTAACCAGACCCTGTGCGAACGGACTGAACGGACGCAACGGGATTGAGAACAATGAAGTCACTATGACGATAGGTCATGTGATTATTGGCACCACATTCAATGATCCAGGTGTCACTCGGCTCACGACCAGTCGTTGACACTAAGCAAAATGCCACGGAACACTCTGCTTTGGCTGGACGCATAACAGAAGACTCAAGACAATAATGAGCAGCACAGATCTGTGACTCGTCAAGCAAGTTGGTAGTTTGAAGTCCATCCTCATTGCAAGCCAACTAATCTCCACCAGAAGCATCACGGGCAACAAACTCTCTATCTCAGGACCAGTTTTCTGTGACAAAACACTCGCACCCCCAGAGTACGATGTGCTAGCAACTGAAGAAGCTCGGTGATCGTGTGATCATCGCTGCCGCCTCGTGAAACGGATGCGTTTGCTGCATTTGTGGTCGCGACGTACCCCATCCGTGTGTCACTCGATGAAGTCCACTATGTGTGTGTGCTACCTGAAGGCCGCGCATGATCCGAGTGTAGTCAAGGGGCGGTGAGCACCTCCACAGTTGTAGTAGTGGATAGAACGTCCATTACCACAACTCACCGGCTACTGCTCTTGCTACTACTACTATTGCTATCCCTTCTTGCGTATCTTCTTCCCCTTCTTCACCTATACGGCTACTGCAACACACTGAGTGTGACCACTCGGGGTACAGGAGGAGGAAGAGGAAGCGATGGAGGTGGGACTGGTGAGCTAGGACAGGGGCGTAGGAGGGGTCGCAATCAATACTGTAACAAGTGGTCTCTGCTGATGGGCGATGGCAGCCTCATGAGCTGATATGGCCTGGAGGAAGTAGCGATGGACCCAAGGAAGCGGCTGTAGTAACTCCGACAACTTAGAGAGAGCCGTACGGTTGAAGCCCATAAAGAGCTTCACGTGGTCTAATTGCACCCCCATCATGATGGTGTCGAATGGCTACAATTGCATCCTTTCACTGGTCCCAAGACGCGTGCAAAGGCACATTGCACGCCTCCAATAGTGAGGTGCAAGATCCGTGGAACCCTGACGGAGGGAATGAGATTCACGTAGTTGGGATGCCCTCGTGCCATGGGTCTTCACAACAAGAAGTGTAAGGGCCAGCTCCCAGCCTTGGAGCAGATCTGCTCCACTCCCGATCCCGGTCTCATCCAGAAAGGGGCAGAAGTTGACCACAGTCTCCCGCTTCATGGCATAGAGAAGAATGCAGATCGCTCTCTTTGCTGTCTAGATCTGGTGAGCATCGCGAGTCTGGTACTTGCTCTGGTAGTAAGGCTAGACACCCTTAGGATGAGCCCACACCTGAAACGAGGTCTCTTGAAAACCAAAGACCTCGTCGCTATCATAACGGGATGGAGATGTCTCAAAGTCTTTTGGTCACCGCTCCGTTGGGAGGACGACCTTGGGCTTGGGAGATAGTGGACGGGGTATAGGGAGACAAATAGTGACAGAAATGCCACCAAAAGTGAACGCTACTGAACAACGTGCCTGATCTTGACAACAAGAAGGTGGCGGGGTAAGAGGCTATGACCCCAGACGTAGCTCATGAATAAGTTCCTCAAGGACATGAATCTTGTCGTCGTGTGCATCATCCTCTATCTCCTCATCATCCCAGGTGTCAACCTGTGGCCTTAACAGGTGTTAAGGCCACAGGTTAACTGCTGAACGGATGGTGCACCTGTAATAGATCCTCCTGGTGGCTGCTCTCAGGCCCATGGATGATCCTGTAGTAACTCAATAATCTTTTACAACACGTCGCTTTGCCGCTACTCTTGCCGGTGCCTCTCATCCTGCAACCGACGAAGCTCGTCGATCACGAGTGACTACAACCGTGGGCTCATGATGCCCAAAAAGGAGGAGGAGGAGGGGTCTCCTAGCCCTTTGCCTTTATCACGCACTCGTGCAATTAAAGTGCTTAGTATGGGGCCAACCATAAGAAAAGCTTCGAACAAAAAACCGATAGCGTTTCTCAAGGAGTTGAGACATCAAATGACGTTTTGACCCCGAATTTGAAGTCTGCACAGCCAATGATGATGTCAGTATTTTTTATACCAGTGAGAAAAGACGCTAGCCTCTTTACACTAGCGTATTTTATTCTACAATTTTCTTTCCTCTTTTTTTTTTAGGTGTGGACTCTGTGTGACGGGTGGAGCTGACCGTGTCACCCTTGCTTGTGGTTGCGTAGGGACTACACAGGCTTGTGCAGCTATTACGTAGTGTTATGCAGGTTTTGCATAGCTACGCGGTAGTGCTGCGTAGCAACACCAACACGCAGCAGTGTTGCGCAAGCTCGCTGCTACTAGTGCGTCGGGTCTGCTACTACTACGACTGTAGCCACTACTGATGCGTTGCTGTATCTGGTGCCGCTGCCACTGCTGTAGCAGCTACTATTGATGCCGTTGTTGCTACTGTCACTAAAATAGCTGTAATGCTATTACTGTGCTGTTGCTGCTATGGTGCTCTTGCTGATTGCGGCTAATGATGCCGCCGTTAGTGCAAGTTGCTACTGCCACTACCTGCTGCCACTGCTTGCACCCGCCGCCTTGAGCTGCTGCTGCAAGCTGTTCATTCTATTTTTTTTTGTGTACAAGTTGGTAGCCAGACATGATTGATGCTGCCACCCAATGCTGCTGCTACCGCTTGACGTAACTGTTGAAGCTCATTACTACGGCAACTCCTCTAGCTACGGTGGTGGCAATTGCGTGTTGACGCCGCTACTACTAATGTCGACTATGACATGTCCCAGGATGCGGCAGCAACGGTGACTCTCATTGCTGCTACCACTACTGTGTCTCTGTGGCGTAGCTCAGCGATAGAGATCTCACTTCTCTGATACCATGAGAAATTGCTAGGAAACTTCCCAACCTTGCTGGTGCTGACGTAGCGACACTGTTCAGTCAACTGGCGCACGAGCAAGCAAGAAGGTGCAAGAAACAGCAACGGTCAGGCTAGGGAGACGCGCAAAGTCTCATAAGCTCCAATAGCTAAGTATTTCAGGGAGAAATGACAACGGACATGTCCACAACATAAACAGCTGTCGCGGCACACGGCGGGTGATGCACACGGTAGTGTTAGTTTGTCTTAAAATTGGCCCAAAATCAGTGTTTTGGCTAGAACTCTGTGCACAGGTATCCAAACACAACACAGTTTGAAGCTAGAGGTGTACAATCTTGAGCCAGATGTTACAAACATCACAACACAGGTCCGGCATCGATAAGTGGACAGACAATGCAAAACATGCAAATCGGGTTTGAAGGCCAGTCCACCGAGAAAACTCTAGCGACTACAGAAAACCTACAAAGCATCCTAGCAAGCACATGGGACGTGTGGCAGCTTTCTGGTAGCTGCTGGTGGGTGGAACCACCACCCGTACGTGCTCCGGTGCGAGCAAGATCTGCACCAGGGATCTTCATGAGCATGGACACACGAAGTTGCATGAAAAGAGTAGCGAGCAACGAGAGTGAAAAACATGTCATAAGCCACATATGTGATCCACAAGGGAGTGAGCAAGCAATTAGTGAGCTCGCTATTCGTTGCTATCCATAAGATTGGTGGTTATGAACCAGCACCTACGGAATTTTCAAATAACCCTGTCCTGTTGAGATGGTGTGTCCCTTGCCATGAGTGCCGTTGATCGTACTCCCAGGTTTGACCACTGAGGAGTGGTCTAACACCTGATCTGACTTTAGATTTGGATTCCTTGGATTTTTCCATGCAGGACCGAGCTTTGAATCGCTCGATTTGAGTGAGTATTCAGAAAGTTAGCCTAGCCCAAAAAACGGGTGTTGGGTGGGTGGAATCTGGTACCCGCCATGGGTGGCGGGATATTCCACCGCCAGGGATCCGAGTTCATTCCTAATGGCCTCCAAATGCACCAGGGGCATGAATGAGGTGGCCATAAGGACCTCCTTGAACAGGATGAACTTCTTGTTGACTTCTGGGCGAAGAAAGGCGCTTCGACGGGTCATCGTCGAAGCGCCTCCAGTTGCCTAGAGTGCAAGGCCAGGTGGGCGGCTCCACCAAGGGTTACTTCGACGGCCGTAGCAAGGGCTCTACTGCTCCGTTTTGGGCGTGCTTGGATGCGTTGGAAAGCTTAGATCACAGGCTATAAGGATCTGATGTAATCTCACTATGCTAAGTAACAAAAACGTGTTTCGAATCAGATCTACTGAATGCGACGTGTTCTACCCACTCTTGCCCGTGATCCTTGTTCTACACACTCTTCACCATTGGTGTCTATTGGCTGCCCAAACTTTGGTAGCGTGCATCTCTGAGAGCTAGGCATCCTTGAGGGTGCCTCCACACCCACTAGAGCCAACAAAGGGTTATGGGCCCACGTGCCTAGACGGACCCTAGCTCTTCAAGTTTCACGCTACCGCCGCGCGCCATGGCCACGACCGAGCAAGAGAGCATTGGCGCCGTCTCCAAGTTTGATGGAAACGGCTTCCCCTTGTGGAGGTGGCAGTTTGAGGTCTACCTTGATGACAAGGGCCTGCTTGAGCTGGTCAACGGTGAAGAGACCGCACCTCCGGATACCGCGGCGCCGAAGGAAGTGGACAAGTACAAGAAGCGCAACAAGAAGGCGCTTGCATTGTTGGTGTTAGCACTAGCTCCGCCGCAACGCGCACTGATTCAAGGATGCACGGAGGCAGCAGAGGCTTGGAAGAAACTCTGCACCATCTATCATTCCACCAACCTTGCTAACCAGCTCTTCGTCTTCAAGAGGCTCGTCACCCTCCGAGCCAACGAAGGCGACGATATCATGGAGATCCTGCAGCAGATTGAGTCCCTCACTGTCGAGTGCGTAGCCACTGGATGGAAGGTCGATGCTCAGCTGCAAGCCATGATCCTCCTCCTGGCCTTGCCGGACAGTTGGAGTCCCATGATCACCGTCGTAGGCGGCTGGTCCGACGATGAGCTTAAATACCCGAAGGTGGCTGAGTACGTCCCCAATGAATGGATGCGGCGTGGTGGGAGAGAGAGCGGGACAACATCAAGTTCCGCCTATGCCGTCCACCCTCAAGGTGGAGGGGGAGGCAAGAAGGGGAAGGGTGCCAAGCAGGGCACCAAGAAAGGTGAAATCAAGGGGGAGTGCTATAATTGTGGCAAACAGGGCCACTACGCACGCGATTGCCCCAACAAGAAGTCGAACCAGCCCAGGAAGGGCGGGAAGAAGGACATCCAGGCCATGATGGCCTGGGAGTCTACCGAATTGACAGATCCGGAAGTCATGGTGATCGACTCCGGATCAGGCCGCCACACACAATGCAACCGGGCGGCATTCGTCACCTACGGCGCCACCGAGTGGTGCATGACAGTGGCCAACGGCAAAACAGAGTTGGCCGCGGGCAAAGGCAATGTTTGCATTGAGTCGGTGGTGAACGGGAAAGTCATTTCGTGCACCATCTACGACGTGCTCCACATGCCCAACTTTGGGGCAAATCTGCTGTCAGTGAGCCGCCTTACCGACAAGGGGCTCGAGGTACTCTTCAACAAGGAGGCCATCATCCGGAAGGAGGGGGACGGCAAGGTGATTGCGCGTGGCAAGAGGGAGGAGGACTTGTACATTCTTCGCACCAAGGTCCTTGCCGATGCGGTAAGGACTGACGCCGTCAACCTCGTGACAAAAGATGAAGGAAATCTGGACCTGTGGCACCGTCGCCTATGTCACATCGCTCCCTCAACTGTGAGGGACATAGCGAAGAAGGAAGTGGTGCGGGGCCTTGAGGTCAAGGGCCTCGATGCAGCCAGAAATGCCGTGTGCGAGCCATGCGTGGTGGGCAAGGCGACATGGCAGCCGTTTGATGGCAAAGGGACGCGTGCATCGGCGAAGCTGGAGGTGGTTCACACTGACGTGTGTGGACCATTCGAGAGCTCCATTGGGGGCGCTCGCTACTTCGTTACCTTCATCGATGACCACAGCCGCAAGCTCTACCTCTACATCATCAAGAGGAAGAGTGATGTCCTGACTTGTATGCAGGAGTTTGTGGCGGCAGTGGAGCGGCAAACAGGCTTGAAGGTGAAGGCGTTCCGGAGCGACAACGGCGGCGAGTACGAGGGCTGCTC